>SRLM01000277.1:511389-604537 GCA_015708895.1 Populus ilicifolia | reverse complement strand
TTTTTTTTTTTTCATTTTTTTGTACTTTTTTTCTTATATATTGTTGCAATCTGTCTCTCTTCAACCTTTAGTCCTCTCTTTTTTTCTTCATTCATCAAAAAAATGCCATCCTTTTCATTCTTTAAATCTTCACTGACTTACATTTTTTAAAAGCAAATCAATTAATCTAGTGAGTGATCTACAATCTTGAAGTTTATTTATTTATAGATATTCTAAATTAATTTTCTTCTCACTATTAAGGAAACTAATTAATTTTGGTACGAGGATGTTGGTTTTAATTCTTTTTATTGTCATTTTCATTCTGTGTCTATTTTAGATGATTTTTAATTATTAAGATGTGCTAAGAAAGTATAAGTTTATTTTCAGCAAGCAGTAAAGAGTAAATTTTGCTTGTTTATTTTTATAGTAATCGAATTATTTTTATATTAAAAAAGTTTTTTTTAAGTTTTTAGATTTAAATATCAAGACTAGAACTTAAATGCATTATACTGATATAGAAAGTGTGTTCTTAACTTGTTATAGAAATAAATGCATTATACTAATATAGAAGGTGTGTTTTAACTTATTACAGAAATAAATGCATTATACTAATATAGAAAGTGTGGAGATAAAGACAAATGTAGTCTGATAGATTTAATTGTTTCAGCAAATTAAAACAATTTTCAATGCGGGGATGGGAAGCTTGACTTTTGTACAGAGAACTTAATTGTTTTCTCAACTGGGGACCATTGCCAGCTCTATATGAATCTTGGCTTTTGTGCAGACAACTGAACTGTTTTTTCACTTGGGACCATTGCAGCTCTTACTTGGCTGATAAGATGGTGAAGCAAAACCACAAATTAAATAATATATGTTTCAGTATGGATGCATGTTTTACTTTCTTTCTTCTGGATTATAGCTGCATTCTGGTTCATGAAAGTTCTTTTTATGAAGTAGTTTTACCACTTATTTGTTTCATGAGATCTTTCCTTTCTTCAAACAGAACTGACAAAGCGATAATCATATGGAAGGAAACATTTTAGCATTCACATTTCTTAGATGAAATGAGAAGACTGAATGTGGAAGCTGTAAGAGTGAACAATCACACTTCATGAAAATGGCATTCACCTAAATTCATCATAATCTGCAGATAATTGCTGATGTCGCTGAAATGACTTCCATGTAGCTTCATGCTTACATGCCCATTCCTTGTGGCTTTTATATGCTATTGTTTTTTGGGCTAGCTGGATTGTTTTATTACTTGGATCAATAGTTGCTTCCAGGGAAGAAAAGGGTTTGTTCGCAGCGGGAGCAAGCAACCGCTCTAGAATATACCTCTTAAAATTGGTAAAACTCATTGTTTGCACCCTGTTTTTTTGTTAATTAATCATAAAAGCCTCTTTATTATCATTTCAATCAATTAAACCCTTGTATTTTTTATTTCATCCAATTAAGTATTATTTGCGAAATAAAAAATGATACTACTTGATAAGGAGGGTGGGAGTGAGATTTGATGTTAATGGGAATGAAAGGAAAGTTGATGATGACTCAAGTAGTGAGAAAGACTACTCAAATAGCTTGGAGAAATTTTCAATTTTGGCAACTTGTTCTCAATTAACTGAAATTGAGTGGCAGAAGTGCATTTTCTTATGTAATGGAGAGAATTAATGAACGAAAATAACATCAAGTGTGCTAAAGTGATGTACAGGCCTTATTAGCCGATAATGTGAACTACCTTTATTCTTGTTGTTGGTACCCACGCTAGAACCTTGGTCTAGTGGAGGGTAATATAACACCAACCACAAGACCCAGGAGCATTAGCAGCGAACCTTCCTTATCAACCTCACTCATATAGTGCACAAATGCAAGTTAAATTAACAGCTGCAGTTTATCGGTGGAAAAAAATTACATCAATCCAATAATAACTTAAGGTTTGATAATGTAATTTATATTATTTTATAATATATTTTTTAAATTGAAAGTTTTTTAAACTTGAAACTTATATAAATTTACATTACTTTATATTTAATTTTTATCAAATAAATAGAAATGATGAGATTTAAACTTATAATTACTTGGTCATCAAGATGTTGATATCACATCAAAAAACCATTTTAACTCAATAATTTAAACTATTAAATAAAATTATAAAATATAATTTATATTATTTTATAAGAATACCATCTCAAACCAATCTCCTGGCTTAGCAATGTTGATTTTACTTGATAAAGAAATCAAAGAAGCTGCAGTTATATTTACTCTAGCTGTAGTCGGCAACTACTAGGATTCATTGAATGCCCTTTGAGGCCTTGCCCTTGTCTTGATAATGAGATATTGTTGTGTCATCATTTCTCTTTGTTAGGAAATTTTTCTGAGGCTCATGATTAGACTGCTGAGTTAACATTATACTGCCATTACTCAGTTCATCGGATCCTCCTTTTGGGATGGATGTGTTCAAGAGGATGCTACAGACCGGGCATCCAACCATGCTCAGTTGATTATAATAGTTGGCCACCTGAACTGCTTCGTCGACTACTTGGAGGTTAAAAAGATTCTATCATGTTCGTGATATCTTGAATTGTGTACATATCAGGTGCGCGGCGTCCTTGTGCAGACTTATGGGGCAACCAGGGTTTGATTCTCTCTTGGTACTTGTTTAGATGCAAAAAATGAAGTCAAAGATAAAGATAAAGACAAAATCCGATCCCAAGTTTTATAAATCGATTCCGGTCAATTTTAAAAATGAAAATAAAAAATTTATTTAAAATTAATAAGTCAAAATTATATCCAAGTTACAGTGGCAAGAGAACTAGGGTTTAAAGTTAGATGCTCGAAGTCAAAGATAAAGACTGTTTTTTCTAGTCTTCTCTCAAATGATTCCCCTCATTGAAAAGAAAGATTCTAATCAGAACACTACACCACAAACCAAAAACAAACCACATGAACAGCAGCTCACACCTACCTACAGTAGCTTGTTTGTCCTCTAGTGTCAAACTTTAAAAAATTGAATCTATGGGTAATATCGTAATTACACTGTAATAAAAATAGAAAATGACAAAAAAAGCCCTAAACTATAGTTAACTAATTATTTGTTTTTTAAGAATAATAAAGTTATTTAACTATGCAATAGATTAATGGAAAAACAGCAACCCTTCAAAAATTCAAAAATAACAAATAAAACATATCTTGTCTCTTTATTCTATTGACCACGTGAGAAATTAAGGCCTCTCATTATCGTTGGAAATAACCTATTTCCTCTTCTTTCTTTCTTTTGGTCTCAGATGGATTCATATATATATATATATATATAGATGTATGTATGTATGCATGCAAACCACTATAACAAAGGGTGCTGATAAGGACAGCTTAAGCATGTTTATTTGCTATCTCTGAGAGACAATGGAAGAGTTCCTGTGGCTTGCTAAACTCAGCCATATGGTCTGCACCTTCAATTTCCATCACCTCTTCAACAGCACTGTTTTCAATTATCCAGCGCTGAAACTCCACTGGTATCGCTAAATCTTCATCGCAGATAACATATACTCGTTTGACTGACCCATAGCCCGTCGTGGAGAAACTGTTTGCCTTTGACAAATCATCCAGAAACAGTGATCCTGGCCTTACCAAAGTCTTTGCTTGTTCAAGATCCTTGAAAAATCCAAAAGTAAGGCACGTTTAGTAATCATGTAAAACCTGCAGCGCGCTTGCTCTACCAGGTTTGACATGATCAAAAGGAGTAAAGAAGAGAGAAGACTACTTTAACTGTCATGTTAGAAAGTCCACAGCTAATGTAACTGTGAATTTGAAGATGTTGGCAGGAAAGGTACCTCAGGTGGGCTTAGCTGATAGAGCTTGGAGGCCAAGAATTTGGGTCCAAAAAACATTGTTGTAAGATGACTTTGAGAGCTGCTGTATGGTAAAAATTGAGTGTCCAGCCAGGCCGCCGCCGGGGTCCTCTCGTTATACTTTATGGATTCAGGGGGGGGGGGATTAGAGAAGAATTCGACTTGAGAAGCAATTGATATTTTCAAATAACACTTCAAAGAATTATTTTTTTTGCCAATATTTCTAGCAGTACCTGATCCATGAAAAATGATGGCTTGTGTGTGGTATCTGGCATGAAAGCTGATAAGAAAACAGCAACAGCAATCTTCTCTGGGAACTTTTCCATAGCTAGAGCCAAACTAAGACCTCCTAGGCTGTGCCCTACTAGAATAACCTTCTCCTTCGGTTGTAATGAGGCCAGAAACTCTAACAAAGGCTCCGTATATTCATAAACTGTTTCTACATCTTGGATTGCCTTCATGTTGTCGCCTGAAGCAGCAAGGTCAAGCAACGTGACCCTGTTACTTGCTGACTCAGGCAGCGTTTATAACTTTTGCCAGCACCAAGCCCCATGGCAAGCTCCATGTACTAGAACACAATGCTTCTGATTCTTGGTCTCTACCATTGTTGTTTTGATGCGGGTAAGCACCCGCATCCCAGTATATAGGGTGGAGAGATGCACTATGTATTACTTCTTCATCTTGGACCCCGCCTCATGGAGGAAGAGAAAGGTCAAAGTTGGTGGCCATTATCAGAGCATCTCCAAGGACATCTTTAGAATAGCCAAACAGATGATTTATCTTTTTAAATACTATAAATATTTTTTTATGTATATTTAATAATAAAATATTTCTAAAATATTCTATTGTATTTTAATATATAATTATTTAATATAGTTCATTTGACTGTTCTGAAAATAAGGTGAACTTTAACAAAAATCATGATACTAGTATAATTGCATAAAAATAAACTAAAAAAAATATTGATTTAAAAAATTACTAAAAAAATCCTAATAAGTAGTATTTTAGCATTTTACGGTATATACAGGAATGATATTTTTGTAAGAGAAATAATAAAATAGTATTTTATTTAAAACTCTTTTTTAAGCGTGTATAAAAAAACATTAAAAAATTAAAATAATATTTTTTATTTTATTTTTAAATTTTCATTGAGCATTTCTATTTGGCGATACTCTATGGATAATTCAAGTAGCCCCACTTTTGTTTCGATGTCGGCTAGAACTCCCACCCCAAGACGAAGGGCTGGTAGATTTGGGAGGTCGAAAATGGTCAAAGGAGTGGTAGAAAATCAAAAGCACCACATCCACGTGGTATTCGAATGTTTGATGTTATTTTTAAAATATATTATTTTATCAATATTTTTAAAAATCCATGCTGCTCGTGAGTTCCTACAATTATATTATTCGGCATGAGAAAAAAATCGTGCATTTACTGTAAATTTAGATTTATTGTAATATGAACCATACTGTAAACGATATTATGGTGCTATCCAGCGTTGTTTTTACTGTTTTTTAATTGAAAAGTATTATTAAAAATATATGTTTTTAATTTTTTATAAAAGTTGTTGGGAAATCCCTTTCAACATGTGTTGGGTTTAGCTTGTAGCTGGACTGATATATTTTTTATTTTTAAAAAAGTTATTTATTTTTTATTTATACAGTAAAAAAAATAAATTAATGAATTTTTTATTTGAAATTGAGTTAAGTTAAATTTTTTTTTTTGGGAATTACAAATCAATCTGGGCAGGTGAAACTGAAGGAATAACAAATCAATCTACGTTGATTCTGGTAGGATGTGGTGGAACAGAGACGGTGGCGGCTGCAATAGAAGGGTTCCATGGCGGAGCTGATGAAGAGTCCAGAGGATCAAAAAGAGTTCGGCAAGAGCTCGCAGACGTGGAGGGTATAGAGCGGCGCGTGGAGGAAAGTGATTTTGACAAACTAACATTCTTGAAATGTGCACACAGAGAATGTACCCACCAATCCCGCTTCTCTTACATGAAACATCCGAAGATGCTGAGGTTGCTGGTTATTTCATTCCAAAGCATACAAGGGTGACGATCAATGCTTGTGCTATTGGGAGAGACTAGAATTCATGCGAAGATCCTGATACTTTTAAGCCTTCAAGGTTTTTGAAACCAGGGGTGCCTGATTTTAAAGGGAATCACTTTGAATTTATTCAGGTCGGAGGTCTTGCCCCGGTATGCAACTTGGGATATATACACTTGATTTGGCTGTTGCTCACTTGCTTCATTGTTTTACATGGGAATTGCCTGATGGCATGAAACCGAGTGAACTTGACAGGACTGATATGGGAATAGCGTTGGTTATGCTCCCAATACGATGTAATAGTGTTTGGGTCCTACTCTAGCAAGATCTTAGTGTTAAGTTTGGCTATCTAATCAGCTTTTGAATTTTTTATTATCCAATTTAATGCTAAAGGTTTGATATTTTCACCGTAACCATAAATATTTTGTGACTATTTTTACAGTGAGATTTAAGATTATTTTAGATTTGATATCATCATCAAATCTAAAATATTTAATACATTTTTTATATTTTTTTATATCTAAAAAAAATTATTATTAATTTACTACAAAACAGGGGCAAATATACTAATTATAATATATTTTAAAAGGAATAAAAAAAATACTGTGTATTTATATGAGTATAGACTAATTGTACTATAGACTATTCTATAAATATAAAGTGTTTATACTATGAAAAACAATATAGCATCATGAGAGCGCTATCTTTTCTATTTTAAATTAAAAAGTATTGTTAGGTCTTGTTGATTATCAAATTTAAAAGCAATCATTTTATTGAATCGGTTACCTTTAACACATGGTTCGCTATACCAATTGAAACTTGCGGGGTCACCTTTGACCTATGACATATTGGTTAAATGACATGTAGATAATGAACATTAATGGTTTGCCTCCAAAGCTTCTAGAAATAATTATTTTTTATCTAGGTTGTTGGGTTTTGTTGTCTATCACGACCCGTAAAATTAGATCCTCTTAAAAACAGAATCTAATAGCATTAGATACCACCCAATAACGGTTTCTAATAGCTATTTGAAATAAAAAAATAAAGGCTTTTGAAAAATATCATCTATAACAATCTTTGTTGCAGATAAAATATTCAAAAAAAAAAGTTTCTTACCTTGAAAAGATTTAATCAAATATCTCTTTTAATTGTCTTTAAAGAAGAAAGAAGAAAATGAAACTTCCTTCTCTTCTTCATAATATGAAATTCCCTTTTTCTTGTGTTAAATTAGTTGTCAAAACCCCCCTCGCCAACTCCCTTGCCTAGCATTATTTAGTAATTGTTATAAATTCTCAAATGTTTCCAATTTGATTTTTTTTTCTCTTTCAATTTCATTCCTTTTCTCTTTTTTAATTTTTTTCATACTATTAATAGAAAATAAATTGATGGGACTTTTTTTACATTTTACAAATTTTGGGTGATAGTAAGGTTTTTTTTCATTTGAGGTTGAATTGAATATTTTTATTAAAGTATGTTTGTATTTGCATTTCAAAAATGCTTTTAAAAAAAATTGAGAATTTTTTATTTTTACCTTTACTTAAAATTAATATTTTTTATGTTTTATATTATTTTGATGTGATGATATAAAAAAATTAAATTTGAAAAAATAAAAACAATATAATATCAACATATTTTTAATTTTTTGAAAAATAACTATTACATAATAATACAATAACAAGCATATTGGCGCGCGCTCCGCAATTGGTGTATAATAATTTTTTTTTATATGTAAAAATATTTAAGTTGGGTTGGAAGCATGAAATATATTTGTAACATCATCATCTTCAAATAAAGTATTTTTTTATAGTATCACCACGAATAGCATACAGCAGAGCAGCGCCCAATATACCAATAACTTATTTCTTTTTCTTTAATTGTTTTCCTTATAAGAAATTTCCAATTTTTTTCCTCTTTAATTTTTTTCTTTTCTCTTATTTTTTTCATATTGTAAAGAGTAAATGAATTGATGAGACTTTTTTATATATATTGTACAAAAGTTGGGTGATGATAATTTTTTTTCATTTGATGTTTAGTTGAATTTCCTTATTAAAGCATATTTATTTTTGCATTTAAAAAATGCTTTTGAATTTTTTTTCTTTACTTCAAATTAATATTTTTTTTTGATGATTTTATATTATTTTATGTGATGATATAAAAAATAGGTTTTACAATATATTTTTTTAAAGAATATTTTTAAAAATAACAATGCTTTTAGGTCTTGCTTCATAGCTAAACCCAATGCTTGCTCTTAGGTATGGCCCAGTAGCCAGACCACAACCTTGAGTCTGGTAGCCGAGCGTGACCCAATAGAATTAGGTATGACTCTATAGCCACACCCAATCGTATTGGCCTTTTATGCGGCAGCTAGACTCAATTTCTATCTTTTAGTCAAAATATATTGCTGGGTTGTTGGGTTCTATTATTGGGTCCTGTTGTTAGCACGAGCTAGTAGTTTAAAATTTCTTTTATTTCTATTATTATTTTCATATAGTAAAGAGAAAATAAATTGATGGGACTTTTTTTATATTGTACAAAAGTTGGGTGATGATAATTCTTTTTCATTTGAGGTTAGGTTGAGCTTTCTTATTAAAGCATGTTTGTTTTTGCGTTTCAAAAATGCTTTAATTTTTTTTTAATTTTTTTAGTTCAAATTAATATTTTTTGATGTTTTTATATTATGTTGATGTGATTATATAAAAAATAAATTTTTAAAAATAAAAAATTATGTCAATATTTTTTTAAAAAAATAATCATTATGTAATAATATAATAACTAGCATAGTAGCTCGTGCTCCGCAGCCAGTCAATAACAATTTTTTTATTAAATGTAAAAATGCTTAAGTTAGGTTAAAAGCATAAAATATATTTGCATTATCACTATCTTCAAATAAAGTATTTTTTACAGTAGCAACATGAATAACACATAGCATAACAACGCCCAATACACTAACAACTAAAATTTTTCTATTTAATGTTTTTCTTTTAAGATATTTCTAATTTTATGTTTTTTCCTCTTTCACTTTTTTTATTTTCTCTTATTTAATTTTTTTCATACTATAAAGTAAAAATAAATTGATGGGACTTTTTTCATATTGTACAAAGATTGGGTAATGATAATTTGTTTTTTCATTTGAGGTTGGGTTGAATTTTCTTATTAAAACATGTTTGTTTTTTAGTTTCAAAAATTCTTTACAAAACAATTTTAATTTTTTTAATTTTTTTCTTTAATTGAAATTAATATGTTTTGATTTTTTTGTATTATTTTGATCTGATATAAAAAATAAATTTAAACAAATAAAAAATATTATGTCAATATATTTTTTTTAAAAAATAATCATTATGTAATAATATAATAATTAGCATAGTGGCTCGTATTCCAAAGCAGGTCAATAAAAATCTTTCATCAAATGTAAAAATGCTTGAGTTAGGTTAAAAGCTCAAAATGTATTTGCATCATTATCATTATCTTCATTGAAAGTATTTTTTTTAAATAGTACCATGAATAATACATAGCATAGCAGTGCCTAATTCAATAACAACTATTTTTTTTTCTTTTAAGATATTTTTAATTTTATATTTTTTCCTTTTTCAATTTTTTTTGTACTCGTATTTAATTTTTTTATGCAAAGAGAAAATAAATTGATGAGACTTTTTTTTATAATGTAAAAAAGTTAGGTGATGATATTTTTTTTTCCATTTAAAGTTAGGTTGAATTTCCTTAATAAAACATGTTTATTTTTATATTTCAAAAATACTTTAAAAAAATTAACAGTTCTTTATTCTTTTTTTTACTTCAAAATGATATTTCAATTTTTTTCCTCTTGGATTTTTTTCTTTTCTCTATGTAATTTTTTTTCATATGATAAAGAGAAAATAAATTGATTAGTTTTTGTTAATATACCTTTTTTCATTATTGATTGCGTCTCTTGGACGTGAGCCGAGCTCGATGGAGTTATGTGTGGAGATGCATATGCAGAGTCAAGACCGCCAGAAGGGTTTGCAACAGTTCATTGATAACTGTGCTCAACATTTCATGGTATGTTTGTTTAACTATTTCATTTTGTAAGTTATTATGTTTATTGAATTGAATATGATGACTTTTTTTCCCAGGAGACCTATAATAATCGGTTGAGGGAGAGATATGGGGATGATATTTTGAACCATTCGGAATTCCATCCAGATTTGTGGATAGAGGTTGGCTTCTCAAGTGGACTCGATAAAAATCAGGATTACGGGCTCTCTAACACTATAGCCGACAACTTTGCGGTTGATCCGTAGTGTTTCAACCGTTGGGAGCTTCCAATCAATATCGAGCTTCAAATCTAAAGAGTTCGAGGCCTTATAGCAACACATGGCTCACTCATCGAGAAATAAAACCACCTATCAGTGGAGTATGCGCATCTCAAAGTGTCTCAAGAGCAACAAAAAACGGAGTATGAACAACAAAAGGCAGCTTACGAACAGCTCCGCGAAATGGTTATGAACATGGCAAATAGTGAAACATGTGCGCCTAATCTTTTTTTACCATATAACCACCAGTCTCCTCCAGGATCTCCTCCTCCTCCTCCGGCTTCACCTTTGTATTAATTTGTAATAAATATTATTTAACTTTAAAACTTCATTTAATATTTTTTTTGAAACATATTTAGTTTGTAATGAATATTATTCAAATTTTTTTCTTTAATATAAATTTTATTTGCATAATTGATTTGTATTACAATTAATTTACATAGTTTTATATTATATACCTAAATAACTTTTCAAAAAAAATTAGAAAAAAAACAATTACATGATTTCATACACTCATCGACCAAATTGCTGACGGAATTACTCCATCGGCATTTAATAGTGATTGTCACACTTATTGACTAATTTACAAATGGATATATTCGGTCGGTATTTCATATCTCACCGACCAACTTACTAACGAAAAAACTCCATCGGCATTTGACAATAGTTGCCACACTTACTAATGAATTTACAGATGGATATATTCGGTTGGTATTTCATACACCCACCGACAGCTCTACCGACAGTTAGTTTCCGTCAGTAAATTGCGATATCATTGACGGAATACAAATCCGTCGGTATATTCAAGCAGGAACCCTTTTTTTTTCGCATAATTTCCGTTTGTAAAACCATCAGTAGATGATTTTTTTGTTTTTTCGATCGATATAGTGATGGAATGTTGAACCACTGATGAAAGGTAACCCGACGGACGTAATTTTTCGGTGATGACGTTGGTAAAAAAATATAGACGAACTTCTAATCACGCACCAACGAAATATTTTCATCGGTAAAACTGTGAAATCTTGTAGTGTAATAAAGATCAAATCTAAACAAAAAAAAACAAAAGATAAATAAATTAAAATAATAATAACTAACATTTCATAAATTATTTCAAATAAAAATAATAATAATCAAAAGAATAAGAACCAAATTTGATAGATAAAATTTTTTAATAAAAAATGATAAGAAAAAAATAATTATTATAAAAATGAGAACTAAAGTTAATATAAAAATTAAATTTTAAAATATAAAATTAAAAAATAAATATTCAAAACAATATATATATATATAACAATTAAAAGTTTGAAGATGAAATTTGATATAATTAGCAAATAATATGACATTTCTAGATTTTTCACAACTTACAGAAACTATTTTCCATTCAAATTTTTCAGAAAAATACTTTTCTAGAAACCAAATCAAATTTTTCTTTGACTGAAAAATATTTTCTGATAATCAACTTTTCTAGTGATAAACAAATATAGAAAAGTTTGAAAAGTAGTTTTTTCATAAACCAGTTTTCAGGAAAATAGATATGGCCTTAGCTATAGAACAAGATTGGTAAAGCGCTGCAAGCTAGATAAAAATTTTTCTAATGTAAAATAAAAATTATTTATATATTTTTCTAACATAAAAAAACTTATTAGTGCTCTATTATGAACATTTAAATTGAATATATAAAAGTTCAATTAAAAATTTTAATTGTCAACTAGTTTAATGATAAATGATAAAAACAAAAATAAAATCTCAAATTAAAACACTCACCGAAACAAAAGGAAAAAGAAAAGAAAGATTGAAAATCAAATATAAAAGAAGAAAAGAATAAAGGGGTAAAATTAAAAAATAAAAAACAATCTCAAATAAAAAGGATAAAATCAAAAAAATAAAGATATAATTTAATATATAAAGAAATTAAAGGAGGATACAATTAAAAATAAATGAAAATTTAATAAATACATTAAAACAAAACTAAAAAATATAAAAAATTCAAGGACAAAATAAATAAATAGAAAGGAACTTTAAGGGCTAATATGAGAAAATGGAGGGTAGGCATTGTTTTCTAGAAGTAAAGAGACAAAAAGAAGAAGAAGAAGAAGATGTTAGCGACATATGAGATGTTCAATAAGTACATTTGTTGTATAAAAGAAATAAAAATAAGAAGGCTGAAATAATTCGGATGAGATAGCAAAATTAATTTTTTGATCATCATATGCAGCAGCACACATCTTTTCAAGACAACGAAACAGGGGAAGCATTGATACATACAATGCACGTATTAGCAGCTTTTTAAGTTTTTAATTTTTGTCAAAAACACCTTCTTACCCTCTAGACCCAAGCATTATTTAAAAAAAAATTAATTATAATTTACCTCTCGTATCAAACTTTAAAAAATTAAATCTATGGGTAATATCATAATTACTCTGGAATAAAAAATATAAAATGCCAAAAAAGTCCTAAACTATAGTTAACTAATTATTTGTTTTTTAAGAATAATAAATTTATTTAACTATGCTATAGATTAATGGAAAAACAGCAACCCTTCAAAAATTCTAAAATAACAAATAAAACATTTTACATTAAAAATACACACACAGTAGCATATCTTGTATCTTTATTCTATTGACCACGTGAGCAGCTAATGCCACTCATTACTGTTGGAAATAACCTAATTTCCTCTTCTTTCTTTCTTTTTGTCACAGATGGATTCATATATCTGCAAACCACTATAACTAAGGGTGCTGATAAGGACAGCTTAAGCATGTTTATTTGCTATCTCTGAGAGACAATGGACGAGTTCCTGTGGCTTGCTAAACATAGCCATATGGTCTGCACCTTCAATTTCCATAACCTCTTCAACAGCACTGTTTTCAATCATCCAGCGTTGAAACTCCACTGGTATCGCTAAATCTTCATCGCAGATAACATATACTCGTTTGACTGACCCATAGCCCGTCGTGGAGAAACTGTTTGCCTTTGACAAATCATCCAGAAACAGTGATCCTGGCCTTACCAAAGTCTTTGCTTGTTCAAGATCCTTGAAAAATCCAAAAGTAAGGCACGTTTAGTAATCATGTAAAACCTGCAGCGCGCTTGCTCTACCAGGTTTGACATGATCGAAAGGAGTAAAAAAGAGAGAAGACTACTATAACTGTCATGTTAGAAAGTCCACAACTAATGTAACTGTGAATTTGAAGATGTTGGCAGGAAAGGTACCTCAGGTGGGCTTAGCTGATAGAGCTTGGAGGCCAAGAATTTGGGTCCAAAAAACATTGTCGTGAGATGACTTTGAGAGCTGTTGTATGGTAAAAATTGAGTGTCCAGCCAGGCCGCCGCCGGGGTCCTCTCGTTATACTTTATAGATTCAGGGGAAAAAATTTAGAGAAGAATTCAACTTCAGAAGCAATTGATATTTTCAAATAGCACTTCAAAGAATTTCTTTTTTTTTTTTAATTTCTTTTTGCTAATATTTCTAGCAGTACCTGATCGATGACAAATGATGGCTTGTGTGTGGTATCTGGCATGAAAGCTGATAAGAAAACAGCAACAGCAATCTTCTCTGGGAATTTTTCCATAGCTAGAGCCAAATTCAAACCTCCTAGGCTGTGCCCTACCAGAATAACCTTCTCCTTCGGTTGTAATGAGGCCAGAAAATCTAACAAAGGCTCCGTATATTCATAAAATGTTGCTACATCTTGGATTGCCTTCGTGTTGTCGCCTGAAGCAGCAAGGTCAAGCAACGTGACCCTGTTACTTGCTGACTCAAGCAGCGTTTTGAACTTTTGCCAGCACCAAGCCCCATGGCAAGCTCCATGTACTAGAACAAAATGCTTCTGATTCGTGGTCTCTACCATTGTTGTTTTGATGCGGGTAAGCACCCGCATCCCAGTATATAGGGTGGAGAGATGCACTATGTATTACTTTTTCATCCTGGACCCCGCCTCATGGAGGAAGAGAAAGGTCAAAGTTGGTGGCCATTATCAGAGCATCTCCAAGGACATCTTTAGAATAGCCAAACAGATCATTTCTCTTTTTAAATACTGTAAATATATATTTTTTATGTATATTTAATAATAAAATATTTCTAAAATATTCTATTGTATTTTAATATATAATTATTTAATATAGTTCGTTTTATGATTCTAAAAATAATTCAACTCAGTATTAAAAATTAAAATTAATAAAAAAATCTTGATGAACTTTAACACAAATCATGATACTGTATAATTGCATAAAAATAAACTCAAAAAATAATGATTTAAAAAATTAAAAAATCCTAATAATAGTATTTTTAGCATTTTACTGTAGATATATGAGCGATATTTTTGTAAGAGAAATAATAAAATAGTATTTTATTTAAAACGCTTTTTACAGCGTGTATAAAATAAACATTAAAAAATTAAAATAATATTTTTAAATTTTCACGTAGCATTTCTATTTGGCAAGACTCTTAAGGATAATTCCAGTAGCCCCACTTTTGTTCCGATGTAGGGTTGGTAGATTTGGGAGGTCGAAAATGGTCAAAAGAGAGGTGGAAAATCAAAAGGAGCACATCCACGTGGTATTCGAATGTTTGATGTTATTTTTAAAATATATTATTTTATTAATATTTTTAAAAATCCATGCTGCTCATGAGTTCCTACAATTATATTATTCGGCATGAGAAAAATATTGTGTATTTACTGTAAATTTAGATTTATTGTAATGTAAACCATACTGTAATTATAGTGCTATCGAGCGTTGTTTTTACTGTTTTTTAATTGAAAAGTATTAGATTAATATATTTTTCTGCATAAACCATGAGCGTTGATTCATTTCAGTTCCTGTAATATTCTCTATCCTTCCAGGAAAACCATACTAGAAAGGAATCAAGATTTTAAGAGACGATGGTAATATTTATTTATCCAATCCTCTTGAGATTTATGATCTAATAGGGCCGGAAATTTCTAACAACGTTAATTAATGCTAACACAGAAATCTTTATCCACTCCATACAATAACATATATAGCATTGTGAAATTTTCTTTTCTTTTCTTTTTTCCTTAACAAAAAAAAAAACTAAGAAATCAACAGAAAACAGAAGGAAATGGAAAAAAGATGATGATATATAGAAATCATGGCTTTAATTCATGTCCGTCCTCTTTCAGAATTTTAACATGACTAAAGATCCTATACCCATATTTTAATTTCTTTCATTTTCATTCATTCATTCATATATATATATATATATATATATATATATATGGGTTCAATACATAATTCTGACGTAGGAAATACAGTGAAGATATTAAGAAAAATAAATAAAAAGAAAAACTTGTAAAAATATATTATTGTTTTATTATTAAAAATATTTTTTATATTAAAAGTTGTTGGGAAATCTCCTTAAACAAGTATTGCGTATGGCTTGTGATCCAATACTATTAGATTGATGTTGTAGCTATTTTTTTAATTTTTTAAAAAATATTTATTTTTTGTTTGTACAATAAAATAAAAAATAAATTAATAAGTTTTTATTTAAAATTAAGTTAATTTTTTTTAAGCATTGGTTCTGTTGTCAGGATACAATAGCATTAAAAAAAAAACTAAAATTGCTCAGTCTTTCGATATAGAAATCCATAGTGGAACACCGAGCTGTTTCTTCTTCTTTTTTTTTTCTGTTTTTTAATCTATTTTTTATTTTTTGGTTTTCGATGCCTTTACTTTCTTTTTTTTTAATAAATTTTGTTTCGTTTAATTTAGTTTGTTCATGTTAATATTTTTTTAATTTAATTATCAGATTTTTATGATAATGATTTCAAATTTAACATGTTAATTTAGTTTTACGAGTTAGCCTGATTTTTTTCTTTTTAGTTAATTTTTTTTGTTTACTTTAGTTTGTTAATATTAAATTTCTTTTTATTTAGTTATCAGACTTTCATAATACATATCTCAAGTTTTACAGGTTTACCCAGATAATTCTAGATTAACCCGTCTATTTTTTTATTTTATTAATATTAATTTTTTATTTAGTTATTAGACTTTTATAACAAGAATCTCAGGTTTAATGGGTTAATCTAGCTTGATGGGTTAATTCGAAGTTTTTTTTTTTGCTTTTTAAATAATTTTTTTTGTTTATTTTAGTTTGTTCATATTAAATTTCTATATATTTAGTTATCAAACTTTCATGACACATATTACAACTTTGATAGGTTAACTTGGTTTTACAGGTTAACTCGTCCATTTTTATTTTATTTTCTTTGTTAATGTTAAATTTTTTTTATTTAGTTATCAGACTTTTATGAGACAGATCCCGGGTTTAATAGTTAACCTTATTTGACAAGGTAACTCGAAGTTTTTTTGCTTTTTTTTCTTTTTAATTAATTTTTTTGTTTAGTTAATGTTAAATTGTTTTTCTATTTAATTATCAGATTTTCATGATATATATCCCGAGTTTAATTAGTTACCCTGATTTCACGGGTTAACTGAGTTAATTCTTGGTTAACCTGTCAATTTTTATTTTCTATTTATTTATTAATTTTTCATAACATGAATATTAAGTTTAATGGGTTAACCTGGTTTCAAGGATTAGCCCAATTAATTCAATTTTTTTCATTAGTTTTTTCATGTTGTTTTTTTGTTTTTTTATTTAATCTATTTAATTATCACACTTCTATGACATGATCTTGCAGTCAGATCCACATCCAAGACTCTTGAATTTGGTGTTATAGTTAGACTTACTTAAACTTGAGTCATGTAAATATGATTATATTATTAATATTATAAATATCACTCTTAGGTCAAGCACTACAGTTAGGTCCAAGGCTTTTTAGTATATCTTTGCAAAAAGACCTAACACTCTTAGATCTTAACATTTTTTTATAGTTTTTATACAAGAAAAAAAAATTAACCCATAGGTATGCTTTTATTTTTTTTCTTTTTCTTTTCCTTTTCTTTTTAAGTCTTCTATTATGGACTACACAGTGCAATCTACCGTGAAAAAGTTGGTGCCTATATTTTTTTTAAATTTTAAAATTTTAAATTTTTAAAAAATTATTGCCAATATTCTAAAATTTTACAATTTGAAAAAATAATCCATTTATAAATATTCTTATATACCTTAATATTTTTTTTCATCATTTTCTTTTCTCCAATCTTTGTTATATTTCATTCAAATTCATCATGAATCATTTTAATTTTAATTTTTATGATGCTTTTGATTTTAATGATGACACTCCTGTGTTTGCTTTTCAAGTTGCTATCATTGTGGTTGCTAAAAAAAAATCAAATAATCAAAGGCAGAAAATATGGTATCATGTCTTTATTCCTAGTTATAATATTGTCAATCGTAATAGAAAGAAAGGTGAGTTAAGGTTATATAATGGTTATTTTCTTGAAAATCCTAAATTCACTAAAAGTTAATTTTAAAAAAGATTTAGGATGAGTCGTTATTTTTTTCTTCGGATTGCAAATGCAGTGGAAGCTCATAATCCATATTTCAAACAAAGGACAGATACTCTTGGTGTTCTTAGTTTATCTTATCTTTAAAAGATAACTGCAGCCCACAGAAATACTTGCATATGATATTCCTGTAGATCTTACTGATGAATATCTTCAAATTGGAGAAACCACTACGATAGAAAGTCTTAGAGCTTTTGTCAAAGAAATTGTAAAAGTTTTTAGTGATAGGTATCTAAGAGCACCAACTGAAGCCGATATTTATCGATTATTATCAATTAAAGAGCAACGTGAATTTCTAGGGATGTTAGGGAGTATTGACTATATGCATTGAAAATAGGAGAAATGCTTAATTTCATGGCACAGGATGTATACTGGTCATTATTGTGACCACTTATAATTTTAGAGGCGGTGGCTTTATAAGATCTTTGGATATGACATGCCTTTTCTAGAATGTCTAGATCATTAAATGATATTAATGTTCTTGATCGATCACCTATCTTTACTGCATTTGCTGAAGGTCATATTGCTCCTATCAATTATATAATTAATGGGTATTAATATACAATGGGATACTATTTAGCAGATGAGATTTATTCTAATTAGTCAATCTTTGTTAAGACAATCCCAAAACCATTAGAAACAAAGATAAAATATTTTGTAAGCAAGCAAGAGTCTGTAAGGAAGGATGTGGAGCAAGCATTTGGGGTCCTCCAATCTCATTTTGCAATTATACATGGATCTATTGGATACTAGGATGAAGAAACACTTGCATATATTATGAAAGTTTGCATAAAAATACATAATATGATTATTGAGAATGAAAGAGCAATGAACCTTAGATTTAACCATAAGTAGAAAATTGATTCTTTTGTATTAGTGTCACACAATGAGATACCAAAACTACATGATTTTCTTCAAACTCATAATCGAATTAAGGACAAAGCAACTAGCTCTTAACTACAAGAAGATTTGATTGAACATTTATGGGAACAATATGACAACAAATAAAATATTTAGATTTGAACTTCTTATGTTATTATAATTTTCAAGTTTTTTATGTTTTTTTTTCATTATGGTTGTTATCTTTTAAGGTAATTAATCCATTGTTAAATGTTAGAGGAACTTCAAAAAAGTATTATGAATTGATATCAATTTCATAACAATATATTTAAAATAACCAAGAATTTTCTACATATTTAATTAAAATACATTACATTACAATAAATCAATCAAAGTTCATTAAAAATTAAAACCCCTCTTTTACATAATTTCTAACTTTTTATTTTGAAAATACTCTACAGAAATTGGATCCAAATTAGAAATATTCATTTTCATAATTTGTTCTTTCTCAATCCTGTCCAATTTTTGTTTCTTTTAACTTTGTTGAATCATCATGACTTGTTGCTCTAACATAATTTTCCTGTCTTGTTTCTTTTGATCCTTAATTTCAACTAGAGTATCCCTGAATTGTTATAAGAAATTTATTACAGTTACCTTCTCAACTTTATCTTTCTCTTATCTATGTTTAAGTCGTTTCTTTGCAACCTTCTAACCAATTGGTCTATCTTGATAAATAAATGGTTCATTATCTTCTCCTAAACTAACAAAATTAGGGGTAAATAGAGTTGATGAAGCCAGATTTGCATTAACGTAACTTTTTTGTTTTTTGTTTCACCTTTGATGTTGACTTGCGTGCTCAAATTGCCATTTGTGTTCTTTTCTTAAGATAACCCAATAATGTTTTAGTTGAAATCGTTTGTTAATGCAAGAAGCATATATTTACTGAGCATCATTAATATGGTAAAAAAATAAATTTATTAAATAATATTAAAATATGTGTTAAATAATTTAACATAGAAATGAATATTAAAATTACCCTTAATTCTTTGATCATTTCACTTTACTAATGATTTTTAATTTGAGTAACAAATCCAACAAATTTACCGACTTCTCTATTTATTTCTTACCATCTACTTGAAATGCTTGTTTGGAAATGATTATTCAAGTTTTCTTCATTCTCTACAAAGTAAGCATATACGTGAGCCTATAACTGTTTTGTTTGTTGTTCAATCCTGTAATTGGATCCCTACTTGTATTTAGCCATGTAGAGACAAGTAAACAATCTTTCTATTGTGAGAAATGTTTACTTCTTCGTGATTTTTTTTTGTCAAATGGATATTTAAATTCGAGTATGTTAAGTCATCAATTAATTGATTAAAATTACTTGGTTGAGAGAGAATATCTTCTGACTCACTTATAAGAAAGTTAGTAAAAGAGTTTAGAAAATTTAAATCCATCTACATTTAAAAAAAAAAGAGTCAAGTTAAAACCTTATAAAAGAGTGTAAAAGAAGCTCACATTCAATGTTTAGCAATTTTGTAGTTTTCATACATGTGAATTAATAATAAGCATTACCTCATATTTGTTGTAACATAATAATTTGACCATTTTTTGGAACTAAAAAAGAATTGATAGACTGGTTTAATTGCATTTTCAACATGATAAAATATAATTAATATTAAAATTAAAATAGACAATCAAAAATAAATTTAAAATATATCACTCTATATTTTTATCAATATCAACTACTATTATTAATTCCTCTCAATTTTATTAAAGATAACAACATAAATAAAAATTATCTTCTTTAACCCATATTAAAAACATAAAACAACAAAGAAATTAAAATCATCACAAATATTAAATTAATAACAAAATGTCTAAAAAATCAAGAGATATAAAAGAGAAAATAGAAAAAGTTTTTAAAGAAGCATACCTTTTAATTTCAACTAATTAACACAACCAATGTTATTAATTAACCACAGAATAATTGATTCTTGTTTTTCTAAATTTTGAGAGAAGGGTGAGGCACAATACAAAATTTTAAAATCTATAAGTTATTTCCTCCTGCATTTAAAGGAAAAAAATAATTATTGACCAATAGTTATTTTTTTTATTTCTACAGGAAAATATAAAAATGGCTCTTCACATAACAAATAGCTAAAATAGTTATTTATTTGCCTCACGCATGAGTAAAGAAATGGAGAAACATAAGCTAAAAGTACAATTTTTAACATATGACTCTTCATTTAGCTCTCCCATTGAAGATGCTCTTACATGAGAATTGCTTGATGGTATGAAACCAAGTGAACTTAACATGACTAATATAGGCTTTTCATTGGATTCAAGAATATTTTGAGTCCATCTTTACAATTATATTTAAGATTATTTTAGATATGTTATTGTTGTCAGATTTAAGATACTTAATATATTTTTTATACTATTTATATTTTTTTATATTTATAAAAAAGTTATTATTAACTCACTATATAGCGCGGGCAATATACTAATTATAGTATATTTTAAAAGGGGTGGGCAAAACATTATGTATTTATGTAAACATAGACTAATTACATTATGGATGATATTGGATACATAAAGTGTTTGTACTATAAATAACAACATAGCATCTTAGAGGCGTTGTTTTTTCTGTTTAGATTAAGAAGTATTGTTTGGTCTGGCTTGACTGCCACATACAAGATCAACCTTTTCAACAAATCGGTTACCTTTAACATGTGGTTGACTACACCAATTGAAGCTTACGGGGTCACTTTTGACCTATGGCATATTGGTTAAATAACGTGGAGGCAATGAAAGTTGATGGTTCAACTACAAAAGTTCTAGAAATAACTGCTTTTTATCTAGGTTATTGGGTTTTGCTGTCCACTATAACCCTATAAAGTTAGATCTTGCCTCTCTAACAGGACCTAATAGTATTAGGTATTGCTGAGAAGCCGTTCCTAATAGCTATTTGAAATAAAAGCATTAAGCTTTTGAAAAATATCATCTATTGGTTGTAATAGCAATCTTTATTGCAGATAAAATATTCAAAAAACAAAAAGATTGCTTACCTTGAAAAGATGGAACCAGATATCTCTTTTAATTATCTTTAAAGAAGAAAGACGAAAATGAAACTTCCTTCTTTTCTTTATAATATGCAATTTCCTTTTTCTTGTGTTAAATTTGTTGTCAAAACCCCCCTCCCAAATCCCTTACCTAGCATTATTTAGTACCTATTATAAATTCTCAAATATTTCCAATTTGATTTTTTTCCCTCTTTAAAGTTTGTTCCTTTTCTCTTTTTTAATCTTTTTTCATATTCTAAATAGAAAATAAATTGATGGGATTTTTTTTTTTACATTTTACAAAAGTTGGGTGATGATAATGTTTTTTCAGTTGAGGTTGAGTTGGATTTTCTTATTAAAGCATGTTTGTATTTGCATTTCAAAAATGCTTTTAAAAAAATTTGTTAATTTTTTATTTTTTCCTTTGCTTCAAATTAATTTTTTTTATACTTTTGTATTATTTTGATGTGATGATATAAAAAATAAATTTGAAAAAATAAAAAATATTATATCAATATATTTTTAATTTTTTTTAAATAATCATTGCGTAATAATATAATAACAAGCATATTAGCCCCTGCTTCACAGCTGGTCAATAACAATTTTTTTTTCATATATAAAAATGTTTGAATTGGATTGGAAGCACAAAATGTATTTGCACCATCACCATCTTCAAATAAAATATTTTTTATAATACCACCATGAAAAGCACATGGTAGAGCAATGCCTAGTATACTTATAACTAATTTCTTTCTCTTTAGTTTTTTTCCTTGTAAGAAATTTTCAATTTTTTTTCTTTTTAAATTTTTCTTTTCCTCTTTTTTTTTTTACATTGTAAGGAGTAAATAAATTGATGAAACTTTTTTTTATATATATTATATAAAAGTTGGGTGATGACAAATTTTTTTTTTCATTTGATGTTAAGTTGAATTTTCTTATTAAAGCATATTTATTTTTGCATTTAAAAAATGCTTTTGATTTTTTTCTTTACTTAAAATTAATATTTTTTGATTTTTTATATTATTTTTATGTGATGATATAAAAAAATAGGTTAAAAAAATATAATTTCAATATATTTTTTAAAAATAATAATGCTTTTTGGTCTTATTTCGCAGCCAAACCCAATGCTTTTTGGTCGGGCTTCGATAACAAGACCTAATGCTTGGGTCTCACTATAGAGCCAAACCCAATGCTTGCTTTTGGGTGTGGCTTGACAGTCAGACCATAACCTTAAGTCTGGGAGTCGAGCATGACCTAATAGAATTGGATCTAGCTGCGTAGCCACACCCAATCGCATTGGCCCTTTCTGCGGAGTCATTTGGATTTGTTTTTGCAATCAAACTTAATTTTTATTTTTTAGTCAAAATGTAATGTTCGGTCATTGGGTCTTGTTGTCAATACCTTTGAGTACGCTTCCTAGCAAGTGTCAATAACATTTGGTTCGATTGCCAGCTTGTCCCAACAGCTATTGGAAGAACACTTTTTTCTAATTGCCCAGCCAAACCCAATAGCATTAAGTTGGGTTTCCTAGAAGGACCCACTAGCATTGGTCCTGCTGCCAAACATTACCTAATGCCTTTGGGTCTGATTGTCTAGAAGGACTCAAAAACTTTGGGTATGCTACCTAATAAGACCCAATAACATTGGGTTTTGCTACCAGATTGACCCAACAGGTATTGGAAGAACACATAGGTCCCGCTACTTAGTCAGACCCAATAACATTAAGTCTTAATGCCTAGCTGGATCCACTAGCATTGAGTCCTTCTATCAGACATAACCCAATATCTTTGGGCCGACTACCAAAGATCACATGTCATGAATTTAACTGGGTATAACAATTTTTTTTTCTTAAAACAACCTTTACTTAATTATATGATAAAAATTAGATACTTGCAAAATTGATCATCAAACCATTCATCAAGTCTATCTCCTAACCATTTAAACATTGATGGATGAACTCAAGAAAAAAAAATAGTTCTTTTTTATTATTTTTGACATTAAGTAAAATACCAAATTGCCTCAAAGATGATGATTAAGCCCCTAAAGTGAAGCTTTAAAATGATTTTTTTAAGAACAAAAACCTTATACCCAAGTAAAATGTTGTTTTGCATTTATAGGCATAATAGCAACTTAATTTTGCAAAATAAAAAAGACAAGAGTAATTTTGATCAATTAAAAATAATAGCTAATCCACAATAATTGAAAGAGGATGAGTATGAAAGATATTGTTAGGAAACAAATGGTAAATTAATTATTTAAACTCATAGTAATTGATCCAGATGAATCTTTAAACCTATGAAAATATTGTAATTCATAACTCATGAAATTGAAAACCCAAGTTCAATTAAAAATTTTAATTGCTAACCAATTTAATATTAAATAATAAAATTAAAAAATAAAATCTCAAATTAAAAAACTAACCAAAGAGAAAAAAAGCAAGAGCATAAAAAAGACTAAGCATCAAATATGAAAGAAGAAGAAAATGAAGGAGTGAAATTGAAAAATAAAATAATTAAAAAACTACCTTAAATAAAAAAAAGAATGAGGATAAAATTTAATATACAAATAAATTAAAGGAGGATACAATTAAAAACAAAAGAAAATTTGATAAATGAATGAAAACAAAACAAATATGTATAAAAAAATCAAGGTCAAAATCAAAAGAAAAGAAACTTGAAGGGCTGATATGAAAAAAATAGAGGGTTTGGCGTGGCTTTCTAAGAGGAAAGTGAGAAAGAAAGAAAACGAGAATGTTGATGACACATTGGAGTTATGACGAATACATGCATCGTACTAAAAAAAAAGGCTAAGATAAATCAAATGATGTGGTGGAATAAAAGTTTTCACCAATGTATAATATTGCATATGGCTAAAAAAAAAACAGTGAAATAGGCAACGCATTGAGGCGTGCAATGAATGCGTCATCAGCTTTTTAGGATTCTTTTTTTCAAAAACACCTTCCCATCCTCGAGACCCAAGCTGTATTAAAAAAAAAATAAAGCACCTTTCAATTACCACTTAGCCCCTCAAGTTAAACTTTAAAAAATTAAAATCTAATGATAATAGAATAATTACACAATATCAAAAAAATATAAAATGCTAGAAACCTCCTAAACCATAGTTAACTAATTATTTGCTTTTAAGAATAATAAAATCATTTAACTATGCAAAAGAATAATGTAAAGGCAACACCTCTTAATAATTAAAAAATAACAAATAATTTTTTTTTTACTTAAAAGGACACTTAAAATTAGATTTTTTTTGAAAAAAAAAACAAAATCATTATTTTACCATTACAATACACAATTTTTTTTTTGTTTCAATTTTATTTTTTAATATTGTGTTAATTAAAATTTAGGGTTAATAATTTATGTTGATCTACTTTTTATGTGGTTATTTTGATTAAAAAAAAGTCTCAACATTGAATTAATGCTTAACTTCATGGAAAGAAAATCTAATTTGATTGTTTGAAAAAGAATAAAAATGAGGGGATCAAAATTAAAATAAAAAAAGGGGTGCAAGTGCTTTTTTTTCTTAATTTTTACATGAGACTTTTTTCAAATATCCTTTTTGGTCTCTTTAGTATGACAATTAAATGGTTTAATCCAAAAAAAATTTTGTTTACATTTTAATTCTTGAATTTGAGGGAGGAGAGAGAGTCGTTGAAAATAGTTAAAAAGATAAAGATGTCAGTTGATATGATTTTGATGATAAAAATGGCTAAACGTTGTGTCAAAGTATTCCTCTTGACAAATTGAGTATTATTAAGGTGTTTTTGAGCTTTTATATTGCTCGAAAAAATAGATTAGAGTTGAGAGATTTTTTTTCTTGATTTTGATTTCGTGTTTTTAACCAATTTGGAATTTTTTGAATTGGTGAATTAGTTTTTTTATGTTAGAAGAGTGTTTTTCAACTATTGTGTTTTCATTGAAAATTAGGTTTTTGGCACAAAATACACACTTTGATGTTTGGGCATTTATGCGATGGTTAGAAACTGAGTTTGTAAATGACTCATTATCTTACATCTTAGGAAAAAAAAAACAAATGGGCATTCACCACGACATCCTTTCATTTAAATATTAAGAAAAAGGCCCATACGTCGGCCTGCATTTCAATAAATGACACATGTTAGACCTTGTAGGCTTGTGCATCTGAACTTTTTTTTATTAATTTCTTAAATTTTATGAAAATATATTTAAGTTATTTTTTTAAATTCCATTAAAATTTTAATTTAGTTTTAAATAAAATTATAGTTGTCTTTTTTAAATTTTAGTAAGCGTTATTTTTTAACAACCTTTCATATTTTGTGTTTTTTTTAAAAAGATTTTTTTGATTTTATTTTGAGTATCTATCTTTATTTTCTTATAATTTAATAAAAGATAGTTAAAAAAAAAGTGATTGAAACCAAATTTAGAAAATATTTTAGCATAATTATAGCTTGTATTGACTAATTATGGAGTTTATTGTCATTCAGGTGAATTTCTACTTTGAGGAATATAAAGTATATTGATCCCTTTTTTGAAGTATTTAAGTTATACACACACTTTTTTTTAATTATAATATTATATTAACAAAAATTAAAAGAGGAGGTGAAATTATTGTTCAATTTTGTTCACTAGAATAATGTTTTGGTTTTTCTAATTTAGTTTTTTATTTAATTTTATTTTTTTAATATTACATTATTATGCATTGAAATTTATAATTTATTTGATTTACTTTCCATTAGGTTATTTCAATCTCATGACTTGAGTCATAAGTTTAATAGGTTAACTTTCATATGATTGAAGAAAATTGAGTAAATGACTGAAATTGGACATAATTAGAAGAATTGAAAGATCAAGAGTAAAAACAAATATGACAAAGTTTGGAAGTTGTATAAAGTGTACAATAATAGTGGATGGCCAAGTTTAATCTAAGAATATCAATGAATGGGATTAACCACGTATGAAGGTTCTAGGATCTTCCTCCCTACTTATAAATAAAGGGTCATGAGAAGAAAAATGACAGAGAAGCCTAGACAAAGAAAAGTTGAGTTTAAAGAAGAGATAATAGGTAAGGGATGTTTGAGTTCAAACTAACTTGTCTAGAGGATACCAAAACAAGTGAAAATTATACCAAAACATAAAAAACCTGAATTGTGAAAAAAAGGGAAATGTTGGTTTTTGGGTCACAAAATCAGTTCATTTCAAGCCAAATAGTTCTAGAGAGTTTAAAGGAATAAGAGAGGAAGAAAAGGAAAAAAAAGAAAAAGAATGTTAGTCTAAAGAAAGACAACAACTATAGTCCTCTCCAGCATCGGCTAGCCACTGGATGTCTCCACAACTCCTCCTTACTGTAGGGAATTTTGACCGGTGATGTTCTGATATTTGCCTATTGGAGGCTAAGCATAGTGACACAATATTTAATGTGATTCGGCAAACCACCTACATCCACGGGAAAAGCCATTGCATTATATAGAGAAAATACAAGATTTACAACAATAGAGGAGGAGGAATCATCCTCTCTTTGAAAACTCCCAACCTCACTCTATTTCTCTCTTTCAGTGTTGCAATGACGGCTACTATTGGTTGTCTTAACAGCCCACTCTCTCCTATATTTCTCACATTTTTAGCTTTACTTTTCCTCTTTCATTTTGCTCTCTCACATATGCCTCTATTTATAGGCATTCATGACAGCTCTTCTTGCATTATTGTCAACATTGATGGCCATCAACTTCAGCTCATAGTCAACAATGGTGGCTGTCAATAGTCAATAATTGATGTCGTCCATTTGCTGCACATGAAATGACAACAAACCTAACACTTACTCTATTGGAACCACTTATAATGTATATCACCTTTATCTTTCTTCTTTTTATTTCTTTAAGGTTCATGATACAATTGGTGACTTTTGATTTTAAAATGAATGAACACAAGTAAAAGTGGTGTTTTAGGCTTAGTTAGGTTCAATCTAGATTTTGTTTGCTTTTAAAAACATTTTAATGATGGCTAAACATGTGAAAAATGCATTCATTGAAATTTAAAATTTGGATTTTTAGGGTTTATTTGGGTTTAATTTAGATGTTACATGACATTTATTTTAAAATATAAAAAATAATTGAAATAAATGTGTTGATTTTAATTAAAAATAAACAAATACATGAAAGACAAAAACTTATGTTTTTAGGTTCTTTTATAACCTAGACTTGGAATGATAAAAGTTAGGGTTTTTAGATGTAATTTGTTTTTTTAACGGTGCAAATTTCCTTGATTATGAGTGAAAATATCATGAGATATGTTTTTGCTTGCTTGGATGATGCATAAATGAATAATATATAAATTGTGATATTTTTATTCTTAGATTTAAATTGGTGTCTTGATATTTTATTTTTGTTGTAGTTATTTTTGTTTTCGTGATCATGCTAGGAAAATGTATTTTAAATTTCATGCATTTTGACCAAATCGCTAAAAAAAAAGAAAAATATATTTTGCATTTAATTAGTATTCATGTGAGTTTTTTAATTAACATGTTATTTTCATGTTTTCATTTCTAAAAGAATTTTTTTTTATTATATGTTTTTCTATTGGATTTTATAACTAGTTTACAAAACTCATTGAAATTTAACCTATATTAAAAAGGTCTTTATAGGTTAACACTCCAAAAATCTTTCAAAAACCCAAGTTTAGCCTAATCTATTTTTGGGACAGTCTTATTTTTTGAAAAATATATCCTTAGATATAATAAAAATACCATTATTTTATTGACAAAATTCTCTGTTTTAGGTATTAACACGAACATTCTTATTTTAATGAATTCTACTATTCCTAGGGATTGATGTAATTTTTTATTTATAAAATTTTCTTTTTGATGAAGTGTTTTTATTTTTAGGGATTAACATTAATTTTTTTAACATCTAAATGAATGAAATGTTTTATTTTCATGGATTAATGTCAAAATATCTCATTTAATTTAGAAATCAATGAAGTTTTCTATTTTTAGAAATTAAAGTAAAAAATTCATGAAAATTCTTATTTCAATAAAATATCCTAATTTTTAGGATTACTATAAAAAATTTCTTTAAAAATTCTATTTGGATGAAATCTCCTATTTTAAAGATTAATATCAAATATTTTGAGGAGTTTTCTATTTTCAGGGATTGATGTTAATTTTTAAAATAAATCACGAATGAACTAAAAAATAGAAATACTTAGTAGTGGACATGGAATAAATTTAGAAAAATACATAGCAAAAATAACATTTTATTGGAAAAGATTCATTGAGGATAATGTCAGCCTTTCTGACAACATAACTGATCTAATATCTAAACCTCTAAAATTAATGTACATTTTAAGATTTCTAGTTTTTTTTAATTACTAACCGATGACTCCATTAACTTTATTTTTCCACTTTAAATTTCATCACGAGTCTCTTGCATTTGTCATGAGGTTTGTGTGTATTTAAGACTTGTATTTTAAACCTTTTATTTTCAGCTCAGATTTTTTAGTGAGATTATTAACTTTGAGTTAATAAAAAAATTTAATTTTTAGAGTGATATTTAAACTTTTTTATCTTTTATTTATTTATTTGGGCATGTCTATTCTTATTTTACTATTTGTGTTGAGCTTGTTTGTCAACTATATCTATTTCTTTAATTCCAATTTCATATTGTAGGTGGTAAGTTAGTCAAGTTAACTTAAGTTGATCTGTGTTTTTTTCTTTGATATTACTTTGAAGAAAAAAATTAATTTTTTTATTTTATTATTTAATATTATATTATTGAGCCTTGAGTTTTGTGGTTTTTTACTTTCTTACTACAAGTTATCTCGATTTTATATTACAAATCATGTGTTAGTTAAATTAATCTGTGGTTATTTATGTTATTATTATTTAAACATCCTCTCTTTCTTTTTTTAATGTTAAGAAAAATTTAACATAGTTTACAATGTATCACGAACCATCTATCTCATTAAAACTAAGGTAACACGTTCTTTATACTAGGGAACTAGTCGTAGCCATCACTTATTCTTAACTCTCCATGTCTGTTATAGCTTTTCATCAATTTAATTCTTAATATTTTTTTTTGTAAATTGACATAATAATTATATTATAAGAATTCTAAAATATGTGGGATTTTTATTGAAGCAATCCATACTGTCTATAGTGTTTTTTTTTTTTTTTACTTTTGTTCCCTAATCTTTGTTTTTCTTTAATTCCATTTTTATGTGCCCAAACTCACGGCTAATTTATAAACAATTATTAAGAAGGGAAAAAATTAAAACAAAGAGGATCGAAGTGCAAGCAAGAAGGAAGTGGGTGGTGGTTATATAAGGAGATAAAAAATACAATTTGATCCTTTTATTTTTTAAATGATAATTTTTTATCCTTTAATATTTTTAAAATATAACTAGAGTTTTTTTTTTTTCAGTCTCTACTTTGAGATAGGAAAGAGAAGGTTATTGAATTCTAGTAATAGAAAGAAAAAATATTAATTGACAATGATCTCAGCTATCAAAAGTTTTTGGGTTTTGATTTGATTTTGTTTTTATTTATGAACTATTTTTCAAGTTATTTGAAACGTATAAATAAGTTTATATAGATATCTAAAGTGTTTTTTTTTTTAATTTTATTCGGTTAAAAATAATTAAAAATATATTTGTTAGATATTAAATACCTTTGGCTTGATTTTTTAGCAACCTCTGGTTACCAAAATTTAGATATAGTAGGTGATAAGTCACCTGCTATGTTTTTTTTTTAAAACAAATTAGGAACACCATAAAAAAAAAACTTTACAAGCTTTTTTTTATACCAAGGTACACGTGAATAGGATTTGTTCCTTCCTTTTTTTTATTGATCTTTCTCTCCAATTTGATCCTTTATAATTAGCCTTTTCTTTCCTTTTTCTTTTTTTAGCTTTTTGGATCTATTTTTTCCCAATTTAATCATTCATAATTAGGCTTTTTTTCCTTTTTATTTTGGTTTTTTGGATTGATTTTTCCCCAATTTATCCTTCACAATTATATCTTTATTGATTCTTCTTGCTTAATGTTTTTCAATTTTATATTTTATTGGACAATATAATGTATTTTGATTTGATATTTATAGGTTTATTGTAATTTTAAATAAATACATTGATATTTAGTTGATTTTTAATTTTACGAGTTCATGCTTTTTTTATTATATAACTCATTATAAATTATAAAAAAAATATTGAACTAAGTTTATAATTTGAGTTATGAGTTTAAATAATTAATTTTAATTGGTTATGGATTGAGATTTATAATTTATATTGGTTGTACAAATAATTCTACATTTATTGAATTTTATATATGCATACAAAATTTTTAATTATTTTTTTATGTTAGAAAAAAATACAATTCTTAGAAAAAAAACATATAAAATACCTGGTAATGATATCATTAATAATAAAACGTGTCCAACTTTGTAGCTGCTTCCCGATTTAGAGATGGTGGTAGTTGTGGGGCCGGTTAGAAATCTCATCTCACTTTATCTTCGTTGTATTTTCCTTCCCTCTCCCAGAAGGTAGAAGATGACACTATTCCTACTCCCTTTCATTTTTTGTCATTTTCCTCCTCGTCTTTCCATCTTTTAAACACTGCTTAAATGTGATGGTGAAATGAGGTGGAGGCATTTTCGAGTCCTAGATTCTTGTCTGATGTAACGATGTCTTAGTTCATCATCAATTTATCTCTTCCACGAACACATTGGAGATCTAATGAAGTTAGGGACTGAGGAGCAAGATGTTCTACGTATCAAATTTTGAATTCCTTCACTACTTGAAAATTGTGAAATATCAACAGGAGTAATATTAAAAAAAAATTATTTTATATATTATAATAATATTTATTTATAAAAAATTGGTGATTACCAACAAAAAATAGTTTTAGTAGTATGAGATTACTAAAAAAATTATCAAAGGAATCCAAAGAATAATAAAATAATTGAGCATTTATTTCCTTATTAATTATATTAGTAAATATAATTTGTTAATATAACTTATGAAAGATAATTTATCATCAGTAATTTTAGTAATTTTTGTTGATAAATTCATTGATGATATTAAAATTATAACCAATAGCACAACCTCCTTCTCACCTTCTATATTTCTTCTTTTTTTTTCTTTTTCTTTCTCTAGAAAACAACACTAAGTTTGTCATTATCTATATCCTGAATCAATTTCTTTGAAAGATTTGCTACATTAAATAAGCAAATTTATCTATTTTTTTGTTGTAATCCTTTTTATGTTATTTTTTTTAATTATTTTTGTGTAATATATATAGTTTGTTTGTATGTTTACTTGTTTTATAGTTTTTTTTTTCTAGAAAAATTTGTTGTATAAATATATAACTTGTACATATTAGGGTTTGTTTAAGATTATAAAAAATGGTATATGTTTGTTATTTAAAGAAATTGAGTCTGATTTGTATCTTAGATGTGTTATAATAAAAGAAATAGTGAGTTATTTAATGGGTATGTTTCATATTTTATCAATTTTATAGTTAAATTGATAATTTCATTAAATTTGGGGAAATTTAAATTTTTGGTGAAAATTAATAATGATTAAAGGGTACTATTAAAATATATTGAATAAATTTGAATTGAAAAACTGATAACTAATTAGTTGAGTATCGATAATTTTTTTAGTTGTTATTATTAATTAATACATGTTGTCATCAATATTCTATATATGTTTGATATAAGTCATTGATGATCGTTCTTAGATGTATCAAATTTTACCTAAATGGTTGCACATAATGGATTATTACAATGAGTTTGAGGGTTTTATTAATTATACACTATCTAATCTAAAGATTATTAGTGGAGGCGGCATTAGATGCCTATGTAAGAAATGCAGAAATAAAAGATTTCTCAATTCAGATTCATCTTCTACAAAAAGGGCTCATGAAAAAAAAATATTTGTATTGATTTGTACATGAAGAATCTTATGTTCCTTGTAAGACCATAGTAAAAAAGATAGTTGACTTAATTTCTAGTTCTAGCAATGTGCATGAAGTTATAAATGATAATAATAATCTTTATAGGAGTATGATGATGAATGCAATGAGAATAAATCAAGGTTACTTAGGTCAATGTTCAATTATGGATGAATAACAAAATATAGATGTAACTAAGTTTTTTGAATTTTTAAAAGATTTTGATAAGTCATTATGGGATAAGTAAACAAATCACAGTAAATTATTGATCATTGCATATGTGTTCACCATCAAGTCAGATCATTTGCTTAGTGAGGATGATTATGATATAATTATCGAATAAGCGATGGACATTTTACATAAAGGGAATAAGATGAAAGATAACTTCTATGTTACTAAATATATGATGAAACCTTTTGGCACAAGATATTAAAAAATTAACATGTGTCCAAACTTCTGCATATTGTATTACCATGAAAATGCAAATTTTACCTATTGTAGAAATTGTCAAATCATATGCTTAGTGAAGATGATGATAACAAAACTATCGAATAAGTAAGGAACATTTTACATAAAAAGAACAAGATGAAATAGAACTTTCATATTACTAAATACATGATGAAATCTTTTGGCCTAGGATACTAGAAAATTGACATGTGTCCAAACTTTTATACATTGTACTGCCATAAAAATGCAAATTTTACCTAGTGCAAAAATTATGAGCATGCTCGGTATAAACCCAAGACTAACAGGGAAAGGAATCTTATCGCATATAAAAAACTAAGATACTTCTCAATAACTCATAGGATATAAAAGTTATTCATATCTCTAAAGACTATTGAGCATATGATATGACATCATTTACATGATACAATAAATTGAGTTATAGTGCAACTTTCTAATGGTGAATCTTGGAAGCATTTTAATAGGGTGCATTCTCAGTTTTCAATAGTACCATGAAACATATTTTATAGGTTATGTATAGACGGATTCCAATCATTTACGTCATTTGCTGCTTCTTATTTTTATTGGCTAGTGATATTCATTGTTTATAACTTAAAACTGTATATGTGTATAAAGCTGAAGTTAATGTTTGTATCTATTATCATACCCGATCCTAATAGTTTAAGAATGAATTTAGATGTTTATTTTTAACTTATTTATTAAAGAGTTGAATCAATTATAATCATTCAAGATTTTAACATATGATATCTCAAAAAAACAATTTCATAGACAATAGACAACTTGTCATGTATGTATTATTTTTTTTTAAAAAAAAAGAAATAAAGACACCAACCTACTTCTTTTGTTGGTTATTTGGGTTTTTTTGTATTTTTTTATCTAATTGTTTTCTTCAATTTCATTATTTAATATGATTTTTTAACTTTCTTTTGGGTTCTTCCCCCCTTTTTTTTATCGTATCTTATCTTTTCTTTCATCTTTTAATATGAGGTTTTATTTAGTATTGATTTGATAATAAATGGTACTCCACATTTTTTATCATACAATAAAAGCTTTTTTGCCTTTTTTTTTCTTGCTTTTTTGTTTTTTTTTTTAATTTATTTCAATTCCATCATTTAATGCAGGTTTAATTTTATTTCCTTTATGTTTCTTGGTTTCCTTTTTATCTTTTTTTTTTATTTTATCATTGAATATAATATTTTTATTTAATTTTATCCTTTCATATTAAGTTGATGATATATCAAATTTTGTATTTTTTTAATTTAATAAAAAATTTTCTCTTTTTTTCTCTTTTAATTTTTTTTTAAAAATTCTATTCTCTAGTATGACTTTTTTTTTAACTCCTTTGGGTTTTTGGAGCCCTTTTTTGTTATTTTTTTAAATTTTATTATTTATAGAATGTTTTTTAAATTCTTGAGAAATGTGATGTTCCAATGAATCCTCGAATGAAATAGAGTTTTTGTTGACATCTTCGATGCTTCAATGCAAGAGAATTGAGAATCTTCCGTACCAAAAAACTTGTTTTTAAATTTTTCAAATTTATAATTAGTTGGAGAAACATATTTTAAAAGTTTTCCATAGTTTTTCGTTTAATTTTTTTTTTTACTGTTTTCTAAATAAATAAAAGGCATGAACAATAATTTTTATTTTATTTTATATATAAAATTTTTTTAACAATGTAAATGATTTTTTATATTTTTATATTTAATTAGTGTCATAAATTTTATTTTATTATAAGTCTAATGTAGTTTGTTTTAGTTAACAATATAATCTTTTTTATGATAACTTTCAATTGAAATAAAATAAAATTAATATTCTATAATTAGGTTATCATAAAAAATATTAAGATAACCAATAAATTATAGATTTGACTCTTTTTTTTAATGAAAATAGTTGCAATTATGGTGCATTTTTTATTTTTTTCAGGGAAAAAATTCATCTTTATTTTCAATAAATGAACATGTTTTTCAATTTTTAATTGAAAAAATGAAAAAAGAAAAGAAAAACTAGAAATGAAAAATGAAAATAATTTTATGTTAGGCAAGAAACTAAATATTTGAAATTGAAAAAAAATTGTCTAAGAAGTATAAGCAGTTCCCTTTTCTTAGCTTTACGTTCAACTTGTCCAAAGCTCTAAAGCATCTGGGCGATAAAAAACTACATAATTCAAGGGAAACACATTTAATACCTATGGAGTAATTACAGCCAGGAGTCCTGTCAACACAAGTTATACTGCTTAAGATGTTATTTCACTGAAGATATCCAACTTTGTTCAACAAAAATCCTAGATTATACCCATTTGCTTATTATATTAATTACCAGTTTTTTACTTGAATCAACTCTCTGGATAAAATTGCACACATAATTTACTTTTTTACTTAATCCAAAAGTTTAGATAATAAATTATAGATCACTCCAAATTGTTGTTATATAAACCAGCCGCAAGAACTGGATCTTGATTCAAACAAGTAATAGAATAATAGATTATGCCGTCCAATTCAATGAAACTTTTTCTTACAAAACATTGTTAGCCAGCCCACAGGCATGAAAGCACTCGTGAATGTAAATGTTGGTTGTCATCCATTTGAGAGGATAGAAATAAAAAAAAAAAAGGGAAAAGAGAAAGTGGTTTTGTTTTTTTATTTATTTATTTGGAAGGGTACATTTCGGTTTTGGACGGTCTTGTCATGTTGTTTTTGGATTGTAATGTTTATATATATATATACAAAATTGAAAATATTAATTGAATAAATATAATTTAAATTTAAATTTAAAAATAAGCTAATTTTAAATTATGCAATTTAAATTTTAAATTAAAAAAAATCAGAGTTAAATTTATACAACCTAATTAACTCAATGAATCCAAAAATAATTTAAATAAAGGATAAAAATATTATTTAATTAAAAAATTCTCAATAATATATATTTTTTAAAATAATAAAATATTAAATCAAATCCGAATAATGAAATCATAGCGACCTTGAAAACACCTACCACCCAAACGGACCTTCATGAACCCCTACATCGAGTGGCGATCTTTTCGGCCCCCAGCTACGATGGAGACTGGGTGAGAGACTGATAAACAGACATCCAGAGAGAGACATTTCACCTATATAGGTTTTGTTTTTTACCTTCTTTTGTGAAAGACTTCTTTGTCCTTCAATTCTTTGATATAAAAATCTGTTCTTTGTTCTGAAACACACCTAAAATCCCTATACATACACAAAAACCCGTGCTTTGATTAGCTGTTTAAAATCCCAAATAAAACCAATCAAGACACCTATCACCCAATTATTGACCTGGATGATAAGGATATAATAATTCTAAATTAAAATAAATTATAAAATTTAATTATTAATAAACTCATTGTTATATAATAAAATTAAAAGAAATTCAATCTAAAAAAATATAATGATATTTTTTAATAAAATTACAAAAATATCATTAATAACTTTGCAAGATTTTTCTAAACTTTGATAACCTAAAAATTTAACATGAAATATAAAAATTTATAAGGAGATTTCTTATAAACATTTAACAGATTGAAAGATATATTTAATATCATAAAAATAAATATTATTTTTCTAAAGCTAATAATAAATTATTTGGTCAGAACAAAACCACCAAGATAGCAGCCTTTCTCATAACAGGCTATGAACTAAAAACTGCAGTGAGTGATTAAAAGAAAATAAAATCCCATCCTCTGTGCATGGACAAAGAGAGAAGTTATATATATAAACACCTCAATATTTATGAATAATTCTATGTAAAAATACCCAAGAAGTTCGTTACAAAATGTTTTTTTTTCTTAAAAAGAATTGAAGGATATTTTTTTACATCTCGCTAAACGTGCTGGGATCCTAAAAAAAATAATTTGATATTAAAAAAATATTACTCCCTAAACTTCTTGCCCTGCCAACCCTCCTACCTCTACCCTGACTTTATTTGCGATTGTTAATGCCTTACCTTTAGTATTTGGAGTAGTTGGAGCTAGCGGGAGAAGAAGCGCCAGTATGAACCATTTACATAGATAATAGATATGCCCATGAGTTTTCGCTAGGTTATACCATTCAAGTCCCATAGGTATATGTTCTTGCTATTTTAGGGGTCTCTCTGTAGACAGAGGAATATATATTATTTTTTAATTTCCTTTTTTATTTTTGTATTTTGAAAATATTCAAAAAAAATTAATTTTTTTAAATTAATATTATTTTAATGCTTATAGATCATTTTGATATGTTAAAAATAAAAATAACTTTTTAAAATAAAAAATATTATTTTAATATATTTTTAAATAAAAAATATTTTAAAAATCAACTAGGATTACATTTCTATAAACACTATAAACTTCTCAATCAACGTCCCGGAAGGGGTACCAGAACACGAACAAGGATTCTCTTTGGTGAAAACTGCTGTGACTGAAATTCTAAAGAGAAAAAAAATACAACAAATTCAAACAATATGTTAACTAACCAAAAAAAACAATAACGAAGAAGTTAGTAGAAGAAGAGAGGAGAAGACATACCTACCTACGTGTAGAGATAAAGAGAAGAGAAGAGAAGAAGTTGAGAGAGAAGGGGAGAGAGAGAAGAGAAAGAAAGAGAAAAACATTGGTGTGTATTTATGTAAGAGGAAGAGGGAAGAAGAAGAAAAAGAGGAAGAGAGAAGAAGAAAGCCAGCCCATTCATTATGATTTTAAGGATTATTATCTTTTAATTGGGGGCTTTTTATTAATGATTTTACCGACAAATAATTAAATATTTTTAATTTTTACATATATGTTTTTGTTTATAACATCTGATTAAACTTTTCAATTACATAGAAAATTTTAAAAAAACCTAAATGTCGTTGATGATTTTTTATTTCATTGGTAAATCTATATGTACCATACCATAATTAAAAGTGACATAAAAAAATAAATAATTATATTGTTCTTTAGAATATACCAACGAACTCAATTCATTAGTCATATCTTATGTATACTGTATGTAAAGTCTAATTAAAAATTTTAATTTAATTAAAAAAATTTCTGAAACCCGCTACATATTACTGGCATCTTTCCTATCAAGAAAAAAAATATTTTAATTTTTTCATTGGTATCTCTTTTTGTAAATTCTAATTAAAACTTTCAATTTAACCAAAAAATTTCAAAAAACACACCAAATATTGGTGATGCTTTACCATCAAAAAATTAAAAAAATTAATATTTAATTTTTCTGCCACTGTCTTCGTCTATAATGTCTAATTGAAATTTTTAATTGAATTAAATTATTTAGAAACTCACCAACTATTAAAGGCAATGATACTATATGTAATGAACAATGTAATTTAGAGGTGAAAAGCTCCAATGCTCTCTAAAATATATTGACATACTTAATTTTTCAATGATATCTTTCATATTGAACACAATAAATAGTGCAATTGAGAGGGAAACAATTCCATTGTTTTCTGGAATATACTAATAGACTTAATCTATCAGTGATATCTTTTGTATTGACCATAATGAACAGTGCAATTGAGAGGTGAAAAGCTCGAATGTTTTTTATAATGTATCGATGACCTTAATCTATCAGTGTATTTGTTAATATTTTGCATTTTATTGATATTTACATCAATGTGTAATAATTTTGATTGCTAAATTGTATCTTTATTCCTTATCTATACATCATACAACTATTTAAAATCACAATGGCATACATAACACATAACACGAGTTTTGTGTAGAATATTAAAATCACATAAAATTAATGTTTCCTTGTCATTTAATAATAAATTAATATCATTTTTTTTACATTAAAGTTAATCTTGTCCAGAAATATTACATTATAATTTATAGCACTACACATTCATGTTGTACAAATTAATAAGAATTATATTCTTCTTCTTTAATTTTATCATCTCCATCACAATCTTTTATCTATATTATATAAGGCCTCCAATGTTTTCCTTAAATAGTAGATATATAGATAGATGTTTCATTGAGTTGAAAAACAATGAATAAAGTATCATCTTAAATTTACAGATTATCTAAATGATATTCATTTCAAGCCTCTCTATGTGTTATGCCTGCAACTTGTTGGAATATATATCTTTAAAAAAGTGACTAAACTCTATGAGTGCATGCATCTCATATCCTGTTTGGCAATAAATCCTGGTAAGCTAGTAAAATAAGTATTTGCATAAACACGTGGCACTAATGACTCTTCATTCAATATAATATGCAATCCTCCAAATTCACGAACCTTGATATGTTCGAAGTATGTCCATAAAAAAAAACAGAGATTCTTAAACCATTGATAGACAAGTAATTGTGCATTCTTGTCTAAGACCAAACTGGTTTTAGGCTTTGTGCCGCGTGACCCATCATAAACTAACTCTATTTTTATGATGATAAAACAAAGATATATCAATTCTAGCCCTTTTGTTATCCTTTGTTTTCCTTTTCATATCCATAATCCTGTTAAAAATATTTTCAAACATGTTTTTTTCAATGTGTATGAAAATAAGGTTATGGAGAAAGAGATTAGTTTTTCAATAATGAAACTCTTAGAAAATACTTTGCTTTACCCAATTATAGGTCAAACCAAAACTAGAAAACTTCTACTTATCGAATTGAAAACCAAACACAATGTCATCGTGCTCTAACACTACTTCAAATAATTTTTCACCCTATAGTAGTAGTTATGCTACCTCCCTTTCAACTCTGCCAACAAAGAATTTTATGTATTTGTGATCTATTGGCAAGAACCACCAGTGGCAGTAAAAAAAAGATGTTTTACTGTCATTTATTAACATAAAGGCCTTTTTATTTTCTATACAATATGGACATGCTATTTTTCTATGCTAGCTCCAACGAGAAACCATTCTATACATAGGAAAGTTATTGATAGTGGGCATTAAAATTATCTTTATTTGAAAATTTTGTTTCCTCGATGCATCATTTATCAAAGCTCTAGATGATCATAACTGCTTCAACTCATCAATCAACATACATAAATAAATATTTAATTAATCAATAGACTATTAAGATTGAGTATGAACATAAATAAAAACATGAACTCCAACCTCATATACATCATAGATTGCAAATTTAGAACTATGAATATCATCGATTAACAAGAATAAGGAGTAGTAAATAACTCGAATGGATTGAATTTGTCTATACATAACCCAAAACATATTTTTCTTGATTTCACAAAAAAAATAAGGATGCATCATGTTAAAATATTTCCAAGCTTCACCATTGAAAGAGTACACCATCATTCTATCCACCACATCATGTAAATGATGCCATGACATGTGCTTAGTAGTCTTTAGTAATATGAATAACTTTTACAGTCTATGTGTGATTGAATTTAAAGTATCTAAGTTTTTTTTTTATGTGCAATAAAGTCATTATCCTACTAATTTTGGGTTTACAATTAGCATGCTCACATGTTTTACACTTGATTAACTTTATATTTTCAAGGTAGTATAATATACAAAAGTTGGAAGACATGTTAATTTTCTAGTATCTAGGTTGAGGGGTTTTCATCATGGATTTAGCAGTGCATAAGTTCTTTTTTAGCCTATTCCTTCAAAGTAAAATGTTTCTTGCCCATTTGAAAGTTCTGTTATAACCGACCACACTCAACTTATGATTTAACTTAATGGTGAACAAGTAATAATTTACTATAATTTATGCACTGATTAGTACTTAAAAGTGCATTTTTTATCAAGGTTTTATGTCATCATTTTGCACTTGAAGTATTAATAACTCCTTAACTAAAGCATGTTTTATAATAATATATCTAATAATATAAAATACCTTTAATTTATGGTAAATATTTATTTTAAATACAGGCATATCACATAAATAAAAGGATTGATTGATGAATTTAAGAGCTGAAATTGAAAGGACAAAGAGATTGTCAAACTTAGAAAAAAGATATCGGTGCAATCCAAATTGGAATGCTTTCAGTAATTGGGTCATATCTAGAGCTGTAGATCTCAGATTTAGGTTTACTTTATATGGATGGAAAGGTAAGATATAGCCTACAACTTTCATATGGATCCCAGGACTTAAACATGTTATTTTTAAGTTCAAATTGTAGCAACAACAACAAAGTCCGAATCTGTCTTCCAACCCGAGCACTATTTAGTGTTTAACCTATATATGAAGTTCTAGAAGTCCAAATAACTTGAATTTTTTACATAAGAAATCTGAGACAATTTCCTACAACTTTCATGTTTTCAAGTGGCTCTAATTTTAACGTTATAAATGATGTTTTGGGTAAACAAGAGAAGATAAAGATTGTTACAAAGTCAAGAGTTGATCACCTACTCATCAATTAGTCGTCAAATCAATAGTTTTCAATTTTAGCTTATAGAAGGAGGCATTTATCATGCATTTAGGTATCTTGGTTTCCAGATCAAGATCATGTTTTTGCTTTCTCTCTTTGTATTTTTTGTAATGTTTATGATTTGCTTTCATTAATATCAAGTTTATGTGTTTCATTTCCTTTCCTTTACTTAGTTAACACTTATCTTATTTATGTTCTTATTTTTTTATTTATTTTCCTTTCTTTCATTATGTTTAGCTAAGTTTATTATGTCTAACTAAGTTTATTATGTCAAGGTGAAAAGGTTACACTAATGGTGTAAGAATAAGTATAATGTAAACTCAATATGGACTTTAATGTTTGATACTAACATGTTTTGTAGTTGTTATCTTGTTCACTCTTTAATACATTACTTGTTAAATGACTAATCTTGATTTGTATTGTATAATACTTAGTACAACAAATGCTTGACACTTTCATAGCCTATATTATATGGTATAACCGACACCTGAGCTATGAAAGGAACTTGATTTGTTGTTAAGATAAGTTATAATCATGAATGCTTGACGAGATTTATAATTATTAACATTAATTGAATAAGATAACTAATGTAATCATGTTAACAATCTATAATCTGATTGTGTTGTACAACTAAATCATTATTGATTATCTATATAAATTTAAATTTCTATATATTTACCAAAAAAATTCAACTTACTAAAAAAATTAACAAAATATAAAATAGACGTGTTAAATAAGTCATTATTTAATTATTCACAAAATACCCATGTCACAAATTCAAAACAAATTTCATCAATTTATATACAAATATAATTTTACAAAGTCTCAAATAAACCCTAACATGTGTAAATCATACATTTATACAATAAATTTCTATGGAAAAAAACTATAAAATGAGTAAACACCCAAACAAAATATATATACTATAAAAATATGCAATAAAAATTTACATTTTAAAATTGAGTTAAAAAAATGATAGTTTGCTTACTGAAAATGGAGAATGCTCAATAAAATTTAAATCAGAACATGAATGCTAATAAAGTGAATGTTAGGGTGGTTGGATTTGTAGTAGAAGGTTGATTTGTTATAATTTTTTTTAGGGGTTGTGTTGTTTGTTGTATAGAAAAATAGAGGAAGAAGAAGAAATGGGGAAGGGAAAGAGGAGAATCGCTCGTCAAGTTATAAATTAAATATTACATATAAATTTATCAATAAATTTAATCAATGGATTTAAATCTATTGGTAATTTTATCTATAAAAATAACATATCATTGTACTTTTTTGATTTGTTTCTTTTTTTTTACTCACTGTAATTCCCTTGATATATACTAAGAGAATATTTTTGTTGATACTTACCAATGGATAATGCAAGGGCATATTTAGTTGAAAAAATTCACTATGATCTACAAATGAAAATATTCTTATTGATGTGTTTGTTTGTATTTGTTAATTTTCTAGTAATGATTTGTTTTTAATTTTCAATTGCATTAATTTTGTTTCCAGTAGGTGCAAATAAAAATTTGATTTTCCAAGCTTAAGAGAAATTATTTAATATATGATAATTAAGATAATAACTTAATTTATTATTATGTTATTTTTCTATCATAATTCAAAATCAAAACATTTGATTCGGAATACAACCAATCATAATTTTAATAAAACATGGCAAGATCCAATTAATATAAAGCTACAAATAATGGATACACAACTTCTTCAATAATGAAGTTGCATTCTATACTCTACAAGAGAGTGAAAGGTGCATTTAATATAATAAATGAAAAGATTCAAGTGCAAGAGTTATTGGGATAATAAATATTTTTCTTAATTAATTTTATTTTTTTTCATTTTGTTTTCTTATGCTTATTTTTTTTATTTAAATAGAATAATTTTTTAATTTATTTTTTATATTCAATGTTATTAGGGTTTTCTAGTTTTTATTTCTATATAAAAGGTTATAATAAATTTTTGGCAAGTGAATACATGAATGAATACTATTAAATATTTTAAAAGCTTCCTTATAATTATGATGTTTTTAATCCTTGAGGGTTTGAATTTGCAACAATTATCTTTTGCTTTTGTCTGTCTATATAACAGTTGATATCAAAACTTAAAAATTACTGATGGTTTTAATTGGAGGTAATAAATAATGAATTTCAAAGTTTAATAATTTCTGGTATTTAGTTGTTATGTCTTATTGAATAACCATAATTAGAAAAAGTTATATATATACCATGCTATTAAATTTTGATAATGGGATCTACGTGGGGTGGCTTGCACGAAGATTTTGTATTATGAATGAAGAACCCATATAAAGGAGCCGTGGCTACGTATGGTAAGCGAAATGTTTCAAGTTTGCCGTGAATGGATGATAACAATAGCGCAAGCAGAGAACATAATATAACAAATCAAGCAAGACTAGAAAACAATCTTGTTTACTATTCATAATTGCAAAGAATACAATAAATACAAACACAAATAATGAAGACTCGTACGGTGCGGTTTCAATTCAAAGAATATTCCTAAGAGCAAATCTAAAGATGAAGCCACCATCTATCTCATCTTTATTTTATTTCAACAGCCATCCTATTATACATATATAGGCAGCCTGGAACTAGACACAAATGTTGCACATTATTACATTTATAATTAGCGCACCAATTAACAACAATCTATGCATGCTTACGTGCAAACTCCAGAAGACATTGGCAGAGTTCTTTAGGCCTAGAAACAATTGCCATATGATCTGCTGGAATCTCCATCACTTCCTTAACCTCATTGTGTTCAATCATGAAGCGCTGCAATGACGGAACCACCAATAAATCTTGAGTACAAACAACATAATCTCGCACAACCGATCCAAATTTCTCCTTCGTGAACTTGTTTGCCTTGGCCAGACTTTCAAGAAACAATGATCCTGATCTCTTTAAAAGCGTTTGGAGACTGAGATCCTGCAGACAAGAAAATATATCATCGCTACACTAGTTATTACAGTCAAACAGATCAGTCCAAGATCGAAAATCAATTTGTAATCAGATTTATGAGCCGTACCTCTGGGGAGGCAAGGCTAAAGCAGTGGACTTCATGAATGCCTCATATCCCGTGGTTGAAGACACTACACTCTGCCACCCTTCTGCCACGGCTGGGCTATTTTCAATAAACTAACAAAAAGAACAAAGTGTATAAGGGTTAATTGAAAATTAGAGATGATTGGTAATGCCTTTACATTTGCATGTTTTCTTGTGCATTAATGCTATGAATATTGCTAGTTGAATTAAGCAAAAGGTTTTGCCCGTCATATCTCTGCTCAGTGGGTTGTGTTGTTGGACCTTAAACAGAACAGATCCGGGCACTCGTGTTCATCATCTAAATTAAAACCAATCAATTAAATTGCGGTACCTTCTCTAACATATACGATGGCTGGTGCTCGGTATCAGGCAAGAATGCTGTAACAAAAACAGCTAGAGAAATCTTCTCTGGGAACTTCTCCATAGCAAAAGCCACGTTTAAGCCACCTAGACTATGACCCACCAATACAACCTTTTCATTTTCAGCTAAGTTGGCCATGAACTCGATCAAGGGCTCGTTATACTGATCAAAAGTAACAACTTCTTCCAGTGTTTTTGTGTTCACCCCTGATGCACTCATGTCAAGGGCTGTGACAGAGTGGCCAGCTGCCTCTAGCATCGTCTTCACCTTGTACCATGCCCAAGCTCCTGAAGCTGAACCATGGATCAAAACAAAATGCGTTGTTTGATTGTTGCTATCTGCCATTTATTTTTTTGGTGATTGATAGTACTACAAAACAAGTAAAGGCTTTTGGTTTTGCTTGAGGGTACGTAATATTTTCGTAATGCCTTGATTGTGCTTAGTAATGTCGTTGCTTGGTGGTATATATAGAGTACCGTCTGTTGAAAAGTTGAAAGTCACAATTTTATTTTATTTTTTTTATCAAGAACACCTAGGCATTATTTTCTTTGACAAGTCAAGTCGTGCGTTCGATCTTTTGATGGTATTAACATGCAATACTGGGGAGGAAGTGCGTAACATAATTTTGAAATTCAACAATTAAAAATATATATTAATGAAGAAAAGCAGCCATGCTTTATTCGTTGAAGAACTTCAAATAACATGACCAAGAAGATAGCTTGTTTTGGGAAAAGTAAACTCCTCAAATATAAACCCAACTCTTTCTGTAAATTCATAGGAAAATTAACATATCACGTAACTACATAAAATAGTCATTTTGTTTAGTTTTTCTTTCCCTATACATATATAAGGTTATACACCGTATTAATTTTATAATAAAGGTGACATTTAATTCTAAAACAGAACATAGTGAATAGATTATCAATTTGGCTTATAAAAAATTATCTGTATTTCAACAAAGTACATTTGAATTGAGATTCTTGTTTCTCGTCGATATTATATAGATTATTGATTTGATTAAAGTGTAATAAATCTAATTTCAGCTACACTAGTAATGATCTCATACACACCACTAATTTAGTTGTTATTTTCTATTATATTTCTTTCTTGTATTTTCTAATCATATTTATAATGTAATTATTTCATTTTTCTCTAAACAAATATTTAACTTTTCAGAGTCATGTTTTAAACGATTTCCTTCTGATTAATGTAATTGATTAATATAAAAAAACAAAACAAAACAACGTGAATAATATTTATTTGCAGGAAATCTATTTCGTTCTCGTTACCTTGTACTTTCAACAATTGTCTTTTGAATTAGTGCTGTAATATATATATCTATATCTATATATATATATATATTGACTTGACAAAGAAAATAATGCCTCTGTATATTGGGGAAGGTGCCATGAAATATACAGAGGCATTATTTTCTTTGGCAAGTCAAGGCACATGTTCTATGTTCGACCTTGCTTGGTGGTATTTATAGAGAGTACCGTCTGTAGAAAAGTTGAAAGTAGGAAATATGAAGTCGAAAGTTATTTGCATAATAAGGCCTCCAATTAAAGACTTTTCAATTGTAATCCCACTCTTTATTTTCTAATAACTAGCCCTTTATTTTCTAATTTAATATTGTTTTTTAAATTCTCAATATATTTTATATGTTTTTAAGTCTAACGTAAACCATAATAAACGAAAGATATATTTTTAACTTTGTATCTTATATTTTAAAATGCAAGTGATGTACTTTTATCAATTGGATCTTTTAATTGTTGTAGAAGATTTGATCTCCTCAAATTATTTTATAAAGGTTCTATATGAATAAGTTTCGAAACTTTAGGGTCTACTTTTTTTTTTTTTTTGTTAGTTTGGGTAACTTGAGAGGAAACATTGATTTGTAATTGAAAGCTTAGGAGGGACATGGAGGCAATTAAACCTTAGAGGGAGAAATTGGATTGATCTCAAATTGGATGAAAAAGAAAACATAAACTATCTAATTGGGAAAATAATCATACATATTGAAGGAAAACAAACAAGTTGGACGAGCGAGTTCTCAACTAAATAAAAAAAATGTGATTAGGATTTTATTTAAAAATATAATATGAAAAATTATGAGAATCAAAGACACAAATTTAGTGATAGAAATGATCAATTTGGTGATTCTTCAGGCCAATCGCCCTTTTCCTTCAACATTTTGAGATTTTATTTTTCTATTTAGAAATCCACCACTAAAATGATCAATTGGATGGTAGATAAGAAGAGATTTGAATTAGATCTTTTTTTTTATTTCACTTCTATTAGTTATTATATTAAAAAATTATATTCTAGCCTTTTCTATTAAGTGAATACATGCCTTTTTCTTAGTGAAATCAATTCATGAAGTATCAACCATAAGAAATCTTATCTTTGGTGGAGCTATTCCTTTCCACAATACATTTGTTGAGAAGGCAGGGGAGGAGACAAGGCGGGGCGGGGCCTATAAGGAAATTGCTTTGCCAGCCCTCCCTTAATAATATTTATAATTTTAGCTTTGAAATCATGGCCCTTTTAATTTTATTTTCTGCCCGTGCGCCTGGGTACTCGATTTTTTTCAATAATGGTGCCGCAAGACTTGACCGAGTGCCATCTATTTTGTTCATATTTCCACCGTATTGAATCTGTTAAATAATATATAATATATTTATTTTTTATTAAGAATAAAATAATATTTTTAATTTAATTTATATATAATTTTTTATATTTAGATTAATTCAAACATTTTAGAATAAACATATTAATAAGGATTTAGTCTCTTTCTTTTTTATGTTTATATTTTTATTGTGTTATTCTAGATTAATTTAATATAATATCATAACTGATTTTATAAAATAAGATTTAATTCTAAATATAGCTTTGTGGGTTTAACTTTTATGTTGTGATATTAGTTATATTTTTATAAATTTGATATTTCATCTTTCCTTCAACTTCTATAATTTGATATTTATGTAATTGTTTTGATATTTCACTTCATTTTAATTTCTGTAATTTTATATTTATATTAAGTATTTGTAATTTATGTTATGATTTGGAGTAATTGCATAATTTTTTAAAAATATTTATTTAATTTTTATGATATTTGTTCATTTTTTGCAATCTAGTATCATATATTTTTTTTTTAACAAAAACTCATATGCGTTATTTTCTTTGACAAGTAAAGTCATGCCTTCAATCTTCAAGGGTATTCAAAAGCAATGGGGAGGAAGTGCATAAAATAATTTTGAAATTCAACTATTAAAAATATATATTAATGATGAAAAGCAGCGATGCTTTCTTCGTTGAAGAACTTCAAATAAGATGACCAAGAAGATATCTTGTTCTTGGAGAAGTTAGCTCCTCAAATACAAACGCAACTCTTTCTTCTGTAAATTCTTATGAAAATTAACACGTAACTACATAAAATACTCATTTTATCAAGTTTATGTTTTTATATAAGGCTATTTATAGTATTAACTTTATAATATTTATTTACAGGAAATCTGTTTCAATCTCATAACCTCATCCGTTCAAAAAATAATCAAACACAATTTCAAATAATAAGCGAAGAGACTGTTTCGTTCAAATCCAAACAAAACTCTTTCGTTCCTTTACTTTTCAAATATTTAATTAGATTTTAAAACGATGGGTATCCTGTATTTTACCCCACTTGAACACAAGTAGTCGTTTCCTCAAGCAATAAGAAATAAAATATCAAACACCTTTCAAAAATTTTACAAACCTATTTTTCTCGAGTATCCATCTGTCTCACACTGCATGCAACAGCAGCAAAGTAGGAATCAGGTTTCATGGCCAGCAACAAGAACCGTTTTTGCAGTTGAGTTGCTTTCACAATTGAAACTCGTGCCTAAGCTTGGGCTCTCCTTCATGTGCTGATTCAAAATTTTCTCTCTTTTTTTTATTGGATTTATTAGTTCCTTCAAGAGTTTAATTTTATTTATATGTCTTCATGTAGTTATCCCTTACTTTTCCTTTAGAAACTCGCTTTCCCAACTTGTATGTGTTCCTTCCAGAAGTAATCTATTTTCCTAATCACATGCTTTGTGTTTTCTTGTTCATCTGGGCCTCCACTTTCTGCATTTTCACTATTCAATGGTAACTTATTCTGTCTTTAATGTTAATAAAAAAATATTATTCAAACCAAAGAAAAAAAATGAGATTGGAAGGGTTTTTTAGTAATATAAAAACTTTGTTTTAAAGAAAAATAGAAGGCTTAACCTATTAGTTAACCAAACTTTCCTATTTATATATGTAGAGTAATATATAATAGTTGATATAGAGATTAGAATACTATATTACTCCAATAATAAGTATTACTCCAATAATATTTCTTAGATATATACATTCTATAATATGCCCCTCAAGTAGAGGTTGGATGATCAACCAGAAACTTGAAGTAAAAAGCAATATAAAACGCAGTAATAAGTGGCTTAGTAAAAATATCTACAAGTTGATCTTAAGAAGAGATAAAACGTATCTAAATCTTCATTTTGGTAACCCTATCACATGCAAAATGATAATCAATCTTAATATATTTAGTATGAAAATGAAAAATAGGATTTGTAGACAAATAAGTAGTACCTAGATTATCACACCAAATAGTAGAAGTAGAACTAGGAGTAATATGCAGATCTGACAATAAATACTAAAGTTAGATAACCTTAATAATGTTGTTTGCTAAGGCTTTATACTCAGCTTCGATAGAAGAATGAGTAATCATGCATTGCTTGCTTGATTTCCATGAAATTGATGTATGACCAAAAAAGACAAGGTAACCACGTATAAACTTGTAATTATTAATACTGCCCGCTCAGTTGACATCTGTAAATCCACGTAAAGCAAAGAAAGAGTTACGAGTAATATGTAGGTCATAATAGATCATACATTGAAGATAATGCATAATACGTTTAACGGGAGCCCTATAAGAATTTATAGAAGCATGTATAAATTGGCAAACTTTGTTAATAATAAAACAAATGTTTGGTCTTGTAAAAGTGTTAAGTTATTGAAGTGCACCAACGATTTGATTGAAATCACAATAATTTTTTGGAGAATCACGTTGTAATTAGATAAGATTAAAATCACAACAATTCTTTTCCTAACATTAATTTTTTTTTCATTTATTAACAAATAATTCATTGGTCATATCAATGTTATGTAATTTTTGGTACGAGGATCAAAAGGAAGCAAAAAAAATATGTGAGAGAAAGCAAGCTTCCAGCATGGAATGTCATGGTACTTTAAAAAGATTTTATACCACCATATATCTTAGAGGTTTATGCATAGAATATGTTCAACATATGACATCCTAGTGCTTCACATGATAGTCACAGTCTAGTGTAGAGAACTAGAATTGGTGTGTTCATGGTTTCGTTACACGTACATCGACAACACTGTTTTGTTTGTTTTCTATACAAAGCAGATGTTAATATTTTTTTTTATCACATCCATTATATATATATATATATTGTCTTATAATATTTTTATCTTGCAGGCTATTGTTCTTGGAAGTGAGCCAAGCCCGATGGAGTTTTTTATTAAAACGCATGTGTGAAGTAATAATTGCTCAAAAAGGGTTGCAGCAATTCATGGATAGCTAAGCTAAGTACTTTATGGTATATTGATTTTCAATTTTTTTTATTAAGTTATAATTTCCTTCAATTTGATGAATTTATTTTCTCTTTCTAGGATATATATAACTATTGCTTGAAAAAGAGATACAAGGACAATACTTTGACCCATTTAGATATCAATCTGGTTTGTAGTTAGAGGCAGGATTATCTGGTGGAGCCGATAAAAATCAGATGTACGGACTCTCTAACACTATAGGTAAGAACTTGCGGATGACCTATAATGTTTCGAGTGTTGGTTGCTCACAATTGGTTTCTTGCACTCAAACTCTAGAGTTTGCAGCAATGTTAGACCAACAAACATAAGATCAGATGACATATTTTAATGAAAAATATGAATAACTCACCAGGGATTATGAAAAACTTTATTGAGTGGTAGCAGATTATAAAGAACTTTTTTGAGTGGTAATGGATGTTGTACATGTGCGGTGTCACGATGATCATCCACTCTCGAGTTTGTAATGAATGATTGAGAAATGTAGAGGAGATAAGGAATTCTTATCTTTTATCCATGGAAAATGAGAATGAGAGTCGCCAATTACTATTTTGATTACTAGTAATTTTAAATTGTTTTAGAAATCGAACACGAGGATTTGTTACATAAAAGAAAGATATTAGCGCTCGAAATACACCCTACCTAAAGAAAACTATTTTATTTAATTATCTGACATATGCTAAGGTATTGTTATTTTCTAATTATTGGTATGTCTAAGGTTCCAAAAAAATTCTAGTTAACAAAAAAGTCCTTATCTTATAAGGTGAAATGTAAACATTCTAAAGTCAATAAATTTTTTTTATTTAATATTAGAAATACATCTTATGTGTAAGTTTGTAATCCTAAATATTAGAAGCAAATAAATTAATTTTTATTTTTGAATTTTTAAAATATTGGTCTAGTTCTAAAGACTTTATGAAACGTGTTATTAAAATAAGAAATGCATATATGAATATAAAAACATGATATGAAAAATTTTATATTCGAGAGACTTGGCCTCATGTATGAATATAAGATTTTTTTTTTGTTTTATAATTTTAATAATGTTTTATAGAAAACTAGGTATTTTAATACTAGATTTGTATATTTATAATAAAAAAATATAAACCAATATTAATTAAGATGGGTAGAAAAATATGCAAGAAGATTCTAAATTTTGAAATAATTTTTTTTTGGAATTTTTGTTTAATATATAATATATAATATAATTATATTATAAATATATAATGGGATGGGCTAGCCTACATATATAGGCTGAGCCCATCCTAGTTGGGCCGAGGTCGGCCCAAAAGAGCAGTGAGCCAATATTAGCCCAGAAGATAGATTAGGCTTATTTCAGCCTGAAAGACTCTCTCAAAGAAAACTAGGCTGGACCGACCTAGATATTTTGGTTTAGGTCGGTTTTGATCTAGCCTTGGAACAATGGTTCTCCACTGTTCATTAACGGAATAATGGAGCTGACGGGGGGCAAAATAGAAAAGAAAAAGGAGATGACCTGGGGAAGGCTGACCTAGCATTGGCTCATGGTGGTGCTGGCATGACGGTGGGCGCTGGGGATTAGGAGGAATGGCTGCAGCTGCTACGGTTCTTTTTCTTCCCTGTAGAGAGACATAGACCTTATCTTTTTCTATTTATAACCTCTCTATATGTCTCTCCTTCCTTTCCTTCTTTCCCTTTCTGTTTTTCTCTGTTTTTTCACTTCACTCGTTCTTTAAAATGCTCCTCGTCTTTTTTTTTTTTGTTACCCTCTATTTTTTGCTCTCTATAAGATCTCTCTGTTTTTTTTTCGTCCTTGGTTCTCAAAACAAACTACCCTTAAAATCTTGCCCTGTCTCAAAATCTCCCCCTTTGTTCTCCTTTTTTATTATTCTCCTCTACCTTCCTGTTTATAAGTAGGAGAAGAGGGGCTCACCCTACCTTGTCTCGTCATGGCATAGGGTAGGGTTGCATTGGGCGTCCTCTGCAGGGCATGACTCCCCTCTCTTTTTTTAGCATGATGGCAGGGTATATGGGGTATGACTTGTCAATGTTTGGTCGAGGGGGAGAGAGAGTGCGAGAAAAAAACAAATTCAAAAACCTTCTACTTCCCCTACTGCACGCCCACGGGAATAAGAAGAATAGTACTATTTCGGGCAACTCCTTTTTTTTTTTTTTTTTGCTATTTTCTCTGTTTTTTTTATAAGGATCTAAAAATAGTAACAACAAATGACTTTTTTTCACGCAATAAAACCAATATTAATGAAGATTGGTAGAAAAATATGTAAGAAAATCACAAATTTTGAAAGGATTTTTTTTTTGAAATTTTTTAGTTTTTTTCTTTAATATATAATATATAACATTATTATATCATAAATATATAATGGGGTGGGTAGGCCTAAACATATGAGATGAGGCCACCTTAGCTGGGTCAATATTCGGCCTAAAAGAAACTAGGTTGAGATTGGCTCAAGAGATGGGTCGGGCTGATTTCAGCATAACAAACTTTTCTAAGGAAAACTAGGCCCGACCTAGATATTTTGGTCTAGGCCGGCACTGATTCAGCCCAGGAATAATGACTCTTCATTATTCATTAGTAGAATAGTGGAGCTAACGTGGGGTGAAATAGAAAAAGAAGGAGAAGGGTGGTGGCAACTGGGAGGAACAATGGCAGCTACTATGGTTCTTTTTTGTTAATTATTTCTTTATACTTTTTTCTATTTCCCCCCTCTTTCTCTTATGTCTTGTTCCTTTTCTCTCTGTCTAATTTTCAATTTCTTCCTCTTTTCCACTTTATTTCTTCCTTTTTCTTTCATTCTTTCCTCTTTGTTTTCCTTTTTCTTTTTTCTGTATCTCTAATTCATTTTCTTCTTTCCCTTTTTGTATGTTGTCATAACCCATTTTTAGCCCCCTGTATAAAAAATAATAAAATGCAAAAGATAAAAAAAATACTATAAAAAAAATATAAACAATGAATAAAGGATGTCAGCATGCCTAGAAACTGGGTAAAAATTGGTTGAGGAGGTTAAAAAAATATAAAGATTAAAATTTAGTAGTATTTTATCTATTGATGATAGCCTAGTTGACAAAGAAAATTTAATTTGAGTAAAAAAAGTCCAAAATCAGATGTTTTTGGCCTCAATTAAATTTTATTAAAGGTTTAATTGAATTTCTGGAGAGTTTGATTGTAAGAAAAAATGATTTTGGAGTCAATTTAGGATTTAATTTAAAGAAATTAAAGTTCTAGGATTAAATTATAATTTTTAAAAGTTAATTTCATCAAATTAGGAGCTTAATTGCATAAAATATTAAAGTTAAATGGTCAATTAGAAACTTAATTGAAGAAATCCAAAACCATGGACCAAAATGAAAAAGACGTGTAAATGGAGGGGTTGAAATTAAAACCAATTAGGAGCCTAATTGAAGAAATTAAAAGTTTATTACTCAATTGAGAGTCAGATTGTATAATTTCAAGACCAAGGATCAAATTATAAAAGACAATCAACTTTAGGGTTGTTGTTGAATTTTTGACAGAGATGCAATTGTATTGATTTTAGATTAAAATTGCAATTGAAGACTTGATTGAGAAAATTAAAAAGTGAGGACCAAAGTGAAATTTAACATGCTTTTGCTGCCTTTGTATTTAAATGGAATGGTGTGTTTTGATCAAAATAACGTTGTTTCATGCGCTATTAAAAAAAAAACCCAAAATGGTATATTTTTGAATGACACTATATGTCTCTTTTTTGGATTTGCAGAGAAACAGGGGAAGGAAGCTTTTAGAAGCTTTTGTTCCCTTGTTTTCACTACTTTTCTTTCTCCTTTTATTGTTCAAAAAGATGTCGAAAAACTCCCCACTTGCTTGCAACATGGTGGAAGAAGAGGGGATGCACCTTAGAGCAGTTTTGAGGCGGTAACACAATGACCGCCCTAGCTGTTTCACCACCTTTATCTACTTATAAAAATAGAAGTAGAGAAGAGACTTAGGAAGATGAAAAAAATAGAGAGAAAAAGGAAGGGAGATTGAATAGGAAGAAGAGAGATAGTGTAGAGGAGAAAAGGGAAAAAAGAGAAAAGAGAAAGGGAAGGCTAAAAAAAAAGGAAGTGAAAAGTAGTAAAGAGAATGTATAATAAAGAAGAGAGAGAGAGAGAAGAAAAATAGAACCACTAGCAACCACGAATCACCAACACCGCTACTTATTGTCTCCAGTAGCACAGCCAACGGTTGCAACACCGTAGGTCAGTTCTCTTCTCCCCTTTCATTCTTCTTTGTGAATTGCTTCTTCCATGCCAATATTGACAGGGGTTGGGCTCAACCCAATCCCAGTTTTTTGGGCTAGGTTCAGCCCAGTCCATGTATTTGGGCTTTACCCGACCCATTTTTTTAAAAAACAAATTCAAAGATATTTGTTTCATAATTTAATAATTTCTCCATGTAATTTGTATGTCAATTTGATTAATTTTGGCCAGTATTTTTATGTTGTAAAAATACAAATCTGGTATTAAAATACTCGGTTTTTGTTAAAACTTTCTAAAATACAAAAAAATAATAATTTTGTGTATGCAGCCAAGTGTCTCAAAACTAAAAAATTATATTATATTTTTTACACACTAAAAATAATTTTTTAGCATGCATTTTGGCTTTAATAACCAGTTTATTGTATGGGAACCCAAAAATAGTAACAACAATAGAGATGAGATCATATATGGGTAATCCATATGCTTCTTCTTATTGGCCCTATGATCCTGACGACAACTAGCCTCCTTCTTCTCCCTTTATTTTAGATTTATTGTATTTGAACCTAAAAAAGTTTAAATTTATAATAAATATTTTTTTATTATTATTTTAATTTCTTTTTATATATTTGATTTTTATTTAATTTTAATATATTTTAATTATTTTTTTTACTTCTGTTCAATGTATTTAAAAAAAAATGTTTTAAATTATTATTGATGGAGCATGGAGTTACTAATAGAACACTTTCATTAGTATATTCCAAAAAGTTGGAAAGAATTACTATAAATATCACTCATACTGTTAACTCTTTGATAAAATTACAGACGGTAATCTTGTTAGTAATATGTTAAATTTACCAATAAATTTACAGAAAATTGAAGCGGGAATTATTTTTTTGGTGCACTTTGTTTGTCTGTAAATCCATCAACAAACAATAAATTACATGCGATGTTTTTTCGATGGACTATTTCTATTTGTGATCCCATCAGTAAAATACATATCGATAGCCTGTGAAAGTAAATACATACGGGAAGTTCTATTAGTAAAACTATTAAATCTGATACATTAATTCCTTTTATTTGTTAGACTACCATTAGGTCAATGACACTAGTCTTATTAAAAAAATATCAATTATTAAAAAAAAGATAGTGGAGTGTAATTGCATCTTTGAAATGTATCCATAGAGCAGAAAATGCTAGAATATAATATTTATTTTATTAACATAATAACAACAAATAGAAGTAAAAGAGAAAAAAGGTCTAATTCACAGGATAAAGTGATTGTGGTATTTGTTTGGTATTATTGCCATCAGGCAGTGTAGTACGAAACTTAAGGAACTAGCAAAAACCGCAACCAGTAAAAGCCGTGGCAGCCAGGTTTTCTCCATTAATTTCAGTGCAATAGGAAACGCAAGTGTAAATGCACGTGGACGGAAATTAAAGCAACCTTTTGCTTGATGACATTTCAAACGCTATAAGAATTGAGAGGGTATTTATTCAAGTGATTTTTCATGTTATGGTTTTAAATAAAGTCCAAATTGCATAATAGTATTGTTAATATGCACATGTATTTTTTTTTTATTGAAACTGATGTTTTCACGATAGAACCTGATGAAGTCTATTTCATGTAAAATACTTACGGATTTGCTTAAAAATCTCTACATTGACTAGTCTTAAATTTAGACAATAATTCACTTCCCATTTAAATTAGCCACCTAAAAGTCGGAGGAGTATTTTGCATATTATATAAATTACTCATTATAGGATACATTTGTATAATTTATATAATTTTATATAATTTTAACATTTTAATTTAGCAAACACACATATATATTAAATTTCAGATCCGGAATGTGTTGGGTGTTTTTTTATTCATTAGAAAATAAAGGGCTAGTTATAAGAAAATAAAGGGTGGGACTACATTTTAAAAATCATAAAAGTTCTAATCCTATTTTCGGGTGAAGGTAAAATTACGTGGTGATCATATCCTGTTATTAGTAGTCGGACGTCTCGTACTTTTCATTATTCCAATCTATGAAATTACTAATTCAAAAGATAATTGTTACGGAAAGGAAATAGATTTCCTGTAAATACATAAAATTGTTTGGAACGACTACTCATGTTCAAAGTAGGGTCATTATTAATTTGAAGTTCTTCAACGACGAAATCATGGCTGCTTTTCATCACGAGTCTATGAGAATTTTCGTAAGAATTTACAGAAGAAAAGTAGAAGAAAAGGTGGGGTTTGTATTTGAGGAGTTAACTTCTCCAAGGACAAGCTATCTTCATGGTCATATTATTTGAAGCTCTTCAACGAAGAAGGCATGGCTGCTTTTCATCATGAATATATATTCTTAATCGTTGAATTTCATGTGACTTGACATTTCCCACTTTCAACTTTTCAACAGACGGTACTCTCTATATATACCACCAAGCAACGACATTACGAAGCACAATCAAGGCATTACGAAAATATTACGTCCTGCCAAGCAAAACCAAAAGCCTTTACTTTTTTTATACTACTATCAATCAGCGAAAAAAAAAAAACAAAATGGCAGATAGCAACAGTCAAACAACGCATTTTGTTTTGATCCATGGTTCAGCTTCAGGAGCTTGGGCATGGTACAAGGTGAAGACAATGCTAGAGGCAGCTGGCCACTCTGTCACAGCCCTTGACATGAGTGCATCAGGGGTGAACACAAAAACACTGGAAGAAGTTGTTACTTTTGATCAGTATAACGAGCCCTTGATCGAGTTCATGGCCAACTTAGCTGAAGATGAAAAGGTTGTGTTGGTGGGTCATAGTCTAGGTGGCTTAAACGTGGCTTTTGCNTGTTAGTTTATTGAAAATAGCCCAGCCGTGGCAGAAGGGTGGCAGAGTGTAGTGTCTTCAACCACGGGATATGAGGCATTCATGAAGTCCACTGCTTTTAGCCTTGCCTCCCCAGAGGTACGGCTCATAAATCTGATTACAAATTGATTTTCGATCTTGGACTGATCTGTTTGACTGTAATAACTAGTGTAGCGATGATATATTTTCTTGTCTGCAGGATCTCAGTCTCCAAACGCTTTTAAAGAGATCAGGATCATTGTTTCTTGAAAGTCTGGCCAAGGCAAACAAGTTCACGAAGGAGAAATTTGGATCGGTTGTGCGAGATTATGTTGTTTGTACTCAAGATTTATTGGTGGTTCCGTCATTGCAGCGCTTCATGATTGAACACAATGAGGTTAAGGAAGTGATGGAGATTCCAGCAGATCACATGGCAATTGTTTCTAGGCCTAAAGAACTCTGTCAATGTCTTCTGGAGTTTGCACGTAAGCATGCATAGATTGTTGTTACTTGGTGCGCTAATTATAAATGTAATAATGTGCAACATTTGTGTCTAGTTCTAGGCTGCCTATATATGTATAATAGGATCGCTGTTGAAATAAAATAAAGAAGAGATAGGTGATGGCTTCATCTTTAGATTTGCTCTTATTTGTATTTGTATTTATTGTATTTGTATTACTTATAATAAACAAGATTGATTTCTAGTCTGGCTTGGTTTTTTATATTATGTTCTCTGCTTGCACTATTGTTATATACCATCCATGCACAACAAACTTTTCACTTACCATACGTAGCTATTAGAAATGAATAAAACCAAGGGCCAAGAAAAAAATAAAACTTTAATAAAGGGGTTTAAACAAATAATAAAATAAAACTTAAATTAGAAAAAATAATACATCATAAATTTTTAGTGAAAAATAAAATTGGATGCCAACAAAATTTTAAAAAAATGACCAAGAAAAAAAAAATTAGGAATCAAAATATTAAAAATCAAATTGAAAAAACTAATATATAACAAAATTGTTATTTGAAACCAGTAATTAAATTTTAAACCCATATATATATATATAGACATGCATGTGTGTGTTTTATTTTTTGCTTTTTTTTTTTGAAATTGGTAATCATGATGATAATACGATATACATATAACTTGTAAAATTAAAAAGTTATGAATCATTTAACATAAATAAAAGAAAATTATGAAAAAAATTATATTATGTTATAGTTCTTGTTAGTCTATTATATCTCAAAAGTACAACAACAATATATAATCAAAGATAATTGAATTAATTTCAATTAATCTCAAAGTCTATTATGGTTTGAGACAAATCACAATTCTCTTTCAAAAATAAAATTATATTCATTTTTTTCTTCAGCACTGAATCACCTTTTAATGTTAAGCCACTTTAATAATTTGATGAGATTTATGCTGAATCACCTTTTAATGTTAAGCCACTTTAATAATTTGATGAGATTTATGCTGATAGAAACATTTTTTTTATTAGTAGAATATTACTAAATAAAAACTAAAGGAAATTAAAATAAATAATCATTAAAATTTTAATGATTTCAATTAAAAAGGAGAAAAATATATCTCTTCAATCCAAACTTCCTTTTTCTTATTCATGATTGTTATTTATTTTGATGAAAAATATTATCTTATAAAAATATTTTTCTTAAAAAAAATAAACTTATCAAGATATAAAAAGGATGTTTCAATAACATAAAAAAATATCATGACTTGATATTTTTTTAACATGATTGTAAGCAAAAAATAAAACAATAATTAAACTAAGAAAATAATACATACATGCATACGTGTGTGTGTAAACTACCATTGAATATTCATCTTTTTCAAAGCCATTCTCTCCTTTTCTCTTTTCCAACGACTTTCTCCATCCTCTTTCAACATTCAAGGCTAAAATATAAAATAGATAATCGGGATCAAACATTTGACAATTTAAGTTCTAGATATCAAATAATTTTTTTTGCACCTTTTTAGTTGGGAAAATGAAAGGGACTCTGGTTTTTTTTTTTTATTAATTTTAGTTCTTGTTTTTTAAACTTTTTTTTTTAAAATATTATAACCTAAAATTTTATTTTGTGATATCAATACTTATTTTTAGTTGTTGAATTTTTTCAAAGACATCATACATGTGATATAATTTAAAATAAAAAAATCTTATGATTAGATAAGTATAATCATATAACTTGTAAAATTTAGGATCACATTTGTTTATTTTTTTTAAAAAAAAACCTAAAGACCTTGTAACAAAGCATTATATCCTCTATTATAATAAGTGAGCTGTTCATGGTAAAATAAAAATAGAAGTTATCTAAAAACATTCTACCTCAAATAAGATGTATTATTGTTTGATTTTAAATGATAAGATACTTATTGTACTTTTATGCTAATATTAGACCTCTACATAATAAAAAATGAAAAGGAAAAATCATGAATACATTGTGAATTTTTTCAAAAGAACATACATATTAACATATATATATATGATTAGAAATGTAACACAAAAATTTATAAATTTTTTTGAACAACGAAGAAATCACATGCAAGGATTGAACTTGACCCTCATGAGTCATTAGAGTCAACTAAAATGGAAAGAAAGCAGTTGGAAAAAGTAAACATTCTTAGTGTACAATGTTCATGTTAGGTTACCTGAAATATATATACGTAGTGGAAACTATAATGTTTTTTTAAAAAAATTAGGAGTTTCATAGGTCATGTTTAGGGTTTATATGAAGATTTTTTATATGTTAAATATTATTTTCAGCTTTGAATATTTGTTTAAATCCTGGAATGTTGCAAAATATAAGTCGTCTAATTTTTTAGTCTCTAGCAATAACCCACTTTAAATTCTTGTGAGAAATCTCTTAATTCCTTTCAAGAGAGATAAATTAAAATAGCTTTAAGTGCTAGCTCTTTTTTTTTGTCTTTCAGGTGTTTACGTATTGTATTTTATTCACCTTTTACATCACACTAAAGAAAAATAAAAAGGTATAACATTCTATTTATAAGAAAATCTAAAAACCCTATAAATAGCCAAATATCAATATGCCTCTTAAATAAGATTAAATATATTATTTTAAGCTAATTTTATAAGTTTATCTAATCAAGTCATTACTTGATTGTTTCTAAATCTAGAATTTGAATCCCTTGTATTAATTATATTTTAGTCCTTAATTTCTAAAATTTATTTACAATTAAGTTACACTCAATTAATTATCTCATTTTAATTTGTGACCAAGTTCTTATATGTGTGACTCATTAGATTACTAATAAGTTAGCTCAAATAAAAATCACAATCTTAAATAAAATATAATTAAATAAATTAAACAAATTAATTTATTATCAATTCAATAATTAATTGATTTATATTTGATGATCAGGTATAACGTTTAACAACATATCATGATCCCCTAAATATTAAGAAAGTCATAAGTTGTTTAACTTATTCTTTCATGAATAATGTCCTAAATTAAATATTACATAATTGAATATGTCTTCTATATCAAATCATGCTAGTTCTTAATATCATAGTCATTGATTATTTAAATGCGATTTAAAATTTTTTTCAATTATCATTTCACCTTACATAAGGATTTACAATCAACTTTATTTATGAACAAATAAAATATTTTTTCTAATTCATTTACGGTGATGAATCCTTTCTTGATTACTTAAATATATTTATATAGTTGATGTTATACCTAATATATTTCAATTTGTTATACTTGCTTAGGACAACTTGTAGCAAGATCAAGATATAACACTCTTTATAGAAGATAACCCAATGATTTTAAGTTTGAGGATCACTTATGCAACTATCATTTAAGTCTTTTCATAGTCATATATGATCTCTCCATATAGAATTCTTATACAAGTTAGTTCAATATACATGTTATCTAATAAACACTTTATATATTAGTATTAAGTGTCTTACATATCTCAGCTTATGAGAACAATTGCTTTCTTTCATAAAAGAAACAATATAAGATGAATTAATCTCTAAATCTCTAATTAATGTCCACTTTTATTAGAGTATTAACTAAGAATATTTAGAAACAATACTTTAATGCAATACAAATATCATAATTATAATAATTTTATAATTTTCTTGTATAAAATATCATGTCGCTTTACTTGACAACAATGTTTTTAGTTGGACAATGGTTTAGTAATAGAATCTACAACATTCTTTTTGGTAAGTACGCGCTCAATCTTTACATCTTTATTTTTTCTCAAAGTATATTTTTGAATCTTTGATGAGTCCTCATTTCCTTTCCTAGTCTAATGGCTCCGCTGTTATGATGGTACAAGGTTATTGGATCAATAATGCTAGGAACCACACCTAGTTTAATGATGAACTTTTTTTATCGAAATAACATTTATTGTCTCTTCAAACAAAGAGGTATATTCAATTTTAGTTTTAGAATCTACTTTGATCTCTTTTACAACACCATTATTTAGAGTAAAATATAACTAGACATGATTTTTTTCATTATATTATTGAAAATTAGCATCCAAATAACCATAAGCTACTAGTTCATCCCCTTCATAAACCAGAAAAATATTATTAACTCTTCTTAAGTATTTAAGAATATGTTTAACTATCTTGTAATGAATCTTACTTGGATTAGATTATTATGTACTCGTTACGCTCAAAACATAAGATACATTTGATCTTGTACATAGGATCGCATGTATTATGGAATTATATCCATAATATATGAAATCATTTCCATCGTAACTCTTTTAATTTATTTTTTAGGGCACATATCCTTGGAGAGACGTATTATATAAGTAAGTATGCTTTTTTATATGCTTCCATGCTAAAATATTTTAGCACCTTGTTTATATATGTGGATTAGGACAATACATACAACCCTTTTTATCTATCTATATAGATATTAATTCCTAGTACATTGGTTGATTCTCTTATGGCTTTCATAGACAAATTCTTGAACAACTAGATCATTACTAACTAGAGTAAATAAATATTATTTTATATAAATAGTATATTATTTACATATAATATTGTAAACCAAATTCACTCTTACTAACTTTTTTATAAACACAAGTCTTATCCATATTTTTTACAAAATAAAACTATTTTATTATCTCATCAGAATGGATATCCCAACTCTTCAAAGCTTGTTTAAGTTCATATATGACTTTTTATAGCTTGCATATTTTATTGGTAAATTGCTTAGATTAAAAACGTTTAAGTTGTGCCATATATACATCTTCTTTAAGATTCATATTGAAAACTATAATTTTAACATCCATTTGTCATATCTTATAATCAATGTATGTAGCTTTAACAAAAAAAACTTTATGGATTTTGACATAGTTACCAACAACAAGGTTTCATCAAAGTCAACCTATTTATCTTTGTATGTAACCTTTGATAACTAGTCTAGCTTTATGTATTTGTACATTACCTTCCTTGTCAGTCTTTCTCTTAAAGACCCAGTAACATCCAGTAGGTTTTATCCCTTCAAGTTGATGAACCAAGGTCTATACCTGGTTGGTGTATATGGAATCCATTTAAGATTCATGTCTTCAAGCCATTTATTGAAATTAATATTAGATATTACTTTCTATAAGTAGTAGGCTCATTAAGTATTAGTAACTTATCACCATCAACTTTCATAAGAAGTTGATATCTCAATGATGGACGATGTGTTCGACTAGATATATATAGTTCATATAGTTCTTGAGTTTCAGGTTGAACATCAAATGTTATAGCTTTGGACACTTGTTCTATTTGGTTGTTTGTTCGTGGTTCTTGAACTTCATTAAGTTCTATTTTCGTCTCACTACTCCTTCCAATTTTTTTTTCTTTAAAAATATATCATATTTTGAGACAAACATCTTTTTCTCATAAAGATGGTAGAATTTTTTTTTAATATATTCTTTTGAATATCCTAGAAACTTATAATTATTTGATTTAGCTCTTAGTTTTTAGATAGTATACGCTTCACACAAGAGTTACATCCCTAAATCTTTAAGTATGATAGATTTGGTCTCTTACCATTCCATATCTCATATGAAATTTTATTAATAGATTTTGATGGAACCCCTATTTAAAAGGTAAGTAGTGGTTTATAGGGCATAACCCTATAATAAAAGGTGGAAGCTCTTTATAGCTTATCATGGACTTCACTATATCCAATAGGCTATGATCTCTCTTTTTAAAAAGTATCCATTATGAGCGAGTCTCATTCTTTTTGAAATAATCTTGAAAATATTGGTTGCAGTATTTACCACCACAATCCAACTGAAGAATCATAATAATTGTTCCAATTTATATTTCAACAATATTTCTAAATTCTTTGAATATTTCCAATGATTTAGACTTTCATCAAATATGCATGACCATATGCAATATGGTGATCAATGATGAAACATGTATACACATCCATGATGTCATAACCTAATTTTGGGTTTTCTCCAAAATTATCCTTATCTTTCAATATTAAAAAAAAACCTAGGAAAAAAATGAAGAAAACGACTATCAATTTAGTGAAAACAGGCTAAGGAGGGTTACAAATGGTTGGAGGAGCAAAACTAGAATTTTGGACCAAATTGACAGTCTAATTCTATCCCATTACATCCAAAACTAAAGGACAATGCAGGTTTAAGGTCAGATTAAGTTATTATTGGATAAATTTGCATAAAAATTAAGTTTGAGGGTTTAATTAGACTTTTAATAGGTCATTTTATTTAATCATGGACCTAATTAAATTTTTTATTAAGTTTAAAAATAAATTTGAGTCAAATTAAAAGATTTAATTAAATACAAAGATGCAATTCAAATTTTAATGAGTCAAATTAATTTTATTATAAACTTAATTGATGAAAATTTAAGTTTGAAAGGTAAATTTAAACTTAATTGAAAATATTAAAATCTTACATATGTAAATTTAATTTTTTTTCAAACTCAATTGCGTGAAATTAAAAATCAAATTGCAAGAAACTCGAACTTTGAAGGCTACTTAATGGGCAAATTGATGAATCATAAAATTAAGAATCAAGTTGGAAGAGGCGCTGGAAGTTGAGGGTTCAATTGGAAATCTCTAGGGATGAATTGTGAAAAGTATTGAGAATTAGGTTTAATTGAGAGGGGTTTATTGCAAGATATAAAACAATTAAGGGTTGGATTGATGCAATGGTGTGTGAGCCCCATTTGGGGTAGGTATGATCCACTGGTGTTGTTTTATTTTAAACTGAAAGCCCACACTTTTTCAAACATGTAATCCGTCCTTATCAAAAACCGCACCTACGCCCCAGTCAGCCGAAGGTTGTGATCTTTTTTCTCCATATCTGAAGACCAAACATGGCTTCCGTTGCCTCGAAGGCAATCTCCAGACACGCTAAAATGACAGCTTTCACTGTACTGTTTTTGTCCTCTCCTTGGTCGCTCTACAAGACAGAAACGAAATGTCCGTGGTAAGAATCAAAAGTAAAGAGCAGGAGAGAAATATCAATGGTTGAGATTTTCTTAGTTTACACAATTAATTTTGAGTTTCCTTGCATTGTTTTAGCCTTTTATATCTAGTATTAACTTGATAAAATAAGAAATTTTTTTTACTGATAAGAACTTTGTTTAAATCGACAAATTCGGATTGAATTCGAGATGGGTTAAAAGTATTGTCACAGTATCTCTTTCTCAACCGATTATTATAGGTCTTCTTAAAATAAAAATAAAAAGTAATCATCATATTTAATGCAATCAATATAATAACTTACAAAATAAAATGATTGAACAAACATACCATGAAATGTTGAGCAAACTTGTCAATGAACTGTTGTGCCCTTTTATGGCGGTTTTAACTTCGCACGTGCATCTCCACAAATAGTTCCATCGAGCTCGACTCACGTCCAAGAGACGTAGCCTATAATGAAAAAATATTTATTAACAATAGCTTAATTTAATGATATATTTCATTTAAATTAATCTTACCATCTGTTTCGTATGTGCAGTAAACAGAATGGAGCCACCAGGGTGCGTTATCACCAAGTCATGAATTAGCCGATTACGGTTGCCAGCATCGAACTGTAAGCGTCATGTGAATCGGTTAGACGTCACGTGTTCAAGATAGTGTGACCATATATCTTTCAGGATATATATCGGTTTGAAATCCCTCTAGACCGTAATATCGTTCCATCCTTGGAAACCCTTATTTCTTATGGTTTTTTTTCCTTTTTTGTGCCTCATACCAAAAATCATGCAACCTACTTCACACAACAAAAAATTACATTTCAAAAGATAAATTTTTGTTAAAAAAAAATCTTGTATTGTTTCTTATGTTATCTAGTTGCCGCGTGATTTTCCCACACCCTCCTTATAACAATGTTATAATCATTATCCCAGCAGAATTTGTCTTATGTATAAATAATTAATTTTAAATGAAAATAAAAATTTGTTTATAATTATATTAATAATTCATTAGAAATAAGTTAAAAATTATAAATTAACACCGACCTTAAATCCATCAAACCATGCCTTGATTTGAGACATCCATTCAGGATGCTTGGATATATGACTCCATTGATGATTTAAACGTCGATAATATTACTCAGGCGGCCTCAATGTTTGTGAACATGAAATTAAATGAAATAAATTCAATAGTGATTTATTTCATAAATGATGTTGTAATTTTTTTTTAAAAAAAACTGAAACCTTAATAAACTTACTTTGAAAGGTCATCCTCCCACTGTACCTCCTACTTTTGGGTATATTAATTTCACTGCAAAGGCACGCGGCCTCTACGCTATGAAATAACGTTGGAAGAGGTAGCATTGAATGATGACGCTTGTGGTGTAAGTGCCTCTTCTTAAGAGGCAACTCAGAAATATCATCCTCACTGCTAGACAAACTAGCTATGACTATACATGAGTAACCAGCTCTGGTTTTCATTCTATTCATCTACATAATTTTATATAAATAATTATATAATTGATTTCAAATGTTAAAAAAAATATCAATAGCACCTCCTCTATACTGGATACTACCCAAATACACAAACATGCACATAATAATAATATCCAAAACCAATTAACCAAATATTTACTAATTATTCCAACATATTCAATTACTAATCCTAAGGTAAATTCAACATTAAGAATTACAATTCAACAAATTATTTAATAATTATGGCAATACAATAATAAAATATATTCAATAAATTAAAAAAAAACTCTAGACTAACAATNTCTCTCCTTTTCTCTTTTCCAACGACTTTCTCCATCCTCTTTCAACATTCAAGGCTAAAATATAAAATAGATAATCGGGATCAAACATTTGACAAAAAATATTTAATAAGGTAAAGTCAACATTAACAATTACAATTCAAAAAATTATTCAATAATTATGTCAATACAACAATAAAATATATTCAATAAATTAAAAAAAATCTAGACTAATAATTAAAATTAATGGAAAAAATTAAACATAAATCATGCAACAATAGAGTAAAATTAATAATTATTCCAAAATATTCAATTACTAATAATAAGGTAAAGTCAACATTAACAATTACAATTCAAAAAATTATTCAATAATTATTCCAATTAAACAAAACAATAAATTCAAAAAAAAAACAAACTCTAGGCTAACAATCAAAACAAATGGAAAAAATTAAACACAAATCATGTGATAATAGAGTAAAATTAATAATTATTTCAACATATTCAATTACTAATTCCAAGATAAATTCAATATTAACTATAAATATTCAACAGATTAACTAATAATAATAATTATGTCAATACAACAATAAAATATATTCAATAAATTAAAAACAATCTAGACTAATAATTAAAATTAATGAAAAAAATTAAACATAAATCATGCAACAATAGAGTAAAATTAATAATTATTCCAAAATATTCAATTACTAATAATAAGGTAAAGTCAACATTAACAATTACAATTCAAAAAATTATTCAATAATTATTTCAATTAAACAAAACAATAAATTCAAACAAAAAAACAAACTCTAGGCTAACAATCAAAACAAATGGAAACAATTAAACACAAATCATGTGATAATAGAGTAAAATTAATAATTATTTCAACATATTCAATTACTAATTCCAAGATAAATTCAATATTAACTATAAATATTTAACAGATTAACTAATAATAATAATTATGTCAATACAACAATAAAATATATTCAATAAATTAAAAAAAATACTATAGACATTAGGAATTAAATATGCTTACCTTGATAATGTGTTAAATTCAAGATTGATCTACAATACACCAAAACAAAAAACATAACAAAAAAAAATAGGTTAAAAAAAACCCTTAAAGTAAAATGAAATAGAAGAAACACATAATTTTTAATTTGATGAAGATTCATAAGAAAACTCGCAAGAGATTGTAGGTGAAAGCTTTGAAGAATTGAGAGGAACAAAAATCAAAATTTAAGGTGAAAACATAGAAGAATAAAAAATAAACTAAAGGGGCGGTCATTGGAACTTATGGGAAAGTTTTACTAATAGATTCACCGATGAACATAAAAATAATTATTATTTTAATTTTTTTCATTGGTGAATTGTAAAAAATACATTGGTAATTTTTTGAATTTCACACCAAAATTTTTAAATACCCTCTATATTTTTAGTGGTAAGTTAGGAATTCTGTTGCAAGATTACGCGGTCAAAGATGCATTTAATGCACCGCCATTTGGAATTCATACAGTTTGTTGGTAATGTTGTCAATAACATTGACCGCTGATAATTTACTAACAAATGTAAATCTATCAGCATGCACGTTGGTGATCATGGGATTTCAAGTCATAACTCTTCATTCCATACAATCTGCAGTGCTTGTCGTGGGGTGCACGAGTGTCTGGTGACGGTGGAGGATTTTGTCGTGCATCCTATGTGAAGTTTTATGTGTTGGAAATGGTTTTGGATTTAATCATAAAATTATGATTCATGTTTAGGAGTCGCCATCTAGTATTATAGTCACTAGGAATCTATGGTCTGCGAGAGTTTGAGTAAGGGACTAGTTGTGCAAGGGAAAGACACATGACCCCTAGTGCACCCTACCTTAGGTAAGCTACATTATTGTTTGATTTTTTTTTTAGTCGGATATCTGTTAGTCTTTTCTAAGGCTCAAAACAGATTTACCTTCGTGAGAGAGTCTCTACCCTATTGGGTTAAATCCTAGCTGTTCTAAAGTCTGCATTTTAACATTTCATTTCTTTACATCTTGTGTTTTTAATGCCAAAGGGTGTACTATATTATGTAATTTTACACCTCACAAATATTAAAGTCCATATCTAGATCCTAAAATATTAAAAAACGATTTTTGACATGTTGGCCAAATCCTAATAGATAATCATAAATTGGTTATGATATCTATTTTTGGATTTTTAAAAAAAAACATGAAAAAGATGCAATTTTTTTTATTAAAAAATATGCTTGGAAAAATTTTAGGATTTAGTTGTATGCAACATTTTTTTTTTGGGAATGGAGATTGATTTAAAAGTTTTGTGAGATTTTTTTTTAAAATGTTTTGAATTTTTTTTAATAATTTTAGAGAAAACCAGGTATTTTAATATTGAATTTATATTTTATAGTGTAAATATACAACTTGATATTGTACAAAATTGATAGAAAAATATGCAAGAAAATCATAATTTTTTTGAATGATTTTTTTTGAAAATTTTTGGATTAAAAAAAAGGGATAGTCCACTATATGAACATAGGACGTGAATTATAATTCATGCCACTATTCATACGTGAACAATTGGATAAAAAAGGGATAGTCCACTATATGAACATAGGACGTGAATTATAATTCATGCCACTATTCATACGTGAACAATTGGATGTGAATTATAATTCATGCCTTTTGTTCACAGAACAAAGGCAGTGAAGAGGAAGAAGAAGAAGAAGAAGAAGAAATGGAAGGGGAGAAAAGGTGAAAACCTGGAGGGGTGTTGGTCTGGCCAAGGATGATGGTGTGTTGCTGGTGGTCACAATGGTAGAGGCTGGTGTCAGCTATAAGAGGAAGAAGTAAAGGTTGCAGCGGAGAAAGAAATGCTAGAGGGAGTAGGATGTAGTGGTTGTGCCTATCGTCGGTGAGGATTTGAGTTTGTGGGAGGTTGAGATGCCATCTGTTGGTGGATGAAGAATGTTTCTGTAGGGTCTGCAAGAGCTGAAGAAGCAATGGGAGAGAAAGAAAGAAAAGATAATGGTGGCTGGAAGAAAAAACAAGGGAGAAGTTGATTTTTTGGCTTATTTTGGATCCCGTTTTCTCCTCCCTTAGGCCATTAAATCCACCTCTATTTATAGACAGTGTAAGATGACAATCTTGTCTATGTTGGAGAAACATTTTAGCCCTTAATTCAAATGAAAAAGGATCTCAACCATAGGTTTAAAGTAGGCATGACACACTGTTAAATTATCAAATTTGCAACTGCAGGCTGCCAAAGTTGGCCTATTTGGGGTAGGGTCATGTCTGTTTATTTGCTAGTGAGCCGGTGTTGACTATACCTAAGCATAGAGGGATGTTTGATGATTAGTTTCATTTAAGTTTTAGCAAATTTGGTAGACATGAGGTACATTAAATGGAACTAAAAAATAGGTAATGGTGGCTGGAAGAAAAAACAAGGGAGAAGTTGATTTTTTGGCTTATTTTGGATCCCGTTTTCTCCTCCCTCAGGCCATTAAATCCACCTCTATTTATAGGCAGTGGAAGATGACAATCTTGTCTACGTTGGAGAAACATTTTAGCCCTTAATTCAAATGAAAAAGGATCTCAATCATAGGTTTAAAGTAGGCATGACACACTGTCAAATTATCAAATTTGCAACTACAGGCTGCCAAAGTTGGCCTATTTGGGGTAGGGTCATGTCTGTTTATTTGTTAGTGAGCCGGTGTTGACTATACCCAAGCATAGATGGATGTTTGATGATTAGTTTCATTTAAGTTTTGGCAAATTTGGTAGACATGAGGTACATTAAATGGAACTAAAAAATAGGTAACTAGACCAACTATTTTAGAGATTTAAAGAAGAAGATGAACAGTGCCAAAATCATGTTTTTGGTTAAAATTCATTTTAGTCTTTTCTTTTTCAATTATATTTAATTGAACACCTAATTGACCCTAAATTTTTTCAATTAAGGCCTTAATGAATTTTAATTGGAGCTTTGAAGTTACACGCCTATTGCGATATCATCCCTAGTCTTGAATTTTTTCAATTTAGCCTCTAATTAACCCACACACTTTAATTTTCTTGTAATTTGGCACTTAATTTCAATCAATTAACTTGTAAAAATTAAATTGGATCTCTTAAAATTCCAATCTTCTTAATTAAGCTAAAATTAGGGCCCCAAACTTATTTTTTTCACTAATTAAGCCCTAACTAAAATTAATTTGACAAATTTAAAGTATAATTATATCCTTGGACCCAATTTAATTGGACCTAAATTAAGCTCTAAATCATTCAATTGGACCCACATTAATTGTTAAACATATTTAAAATTCAATTTGACCCATAATTAAATCAAATTAGCTTATTAAAAGTTTAATTATGTTCTTGGACTTAATTTTTATGCAAATTCATTTAATAATCATTTGACCTTGAATTTGTATTTTTTCTCCATTTTGGGCAGAATGTGGTATACTTAGGCCTTGAACTTCTTTAAAAAATTGCAGCTTGCCTTATTGTTTTCCATTCAGTATGGACATGTAATTTTCTCATACATGCTCTAACCAGAAAGAATTCCATAAGCTAGAAAATCATTGATAGTCCATATCAAAGCTACCCTCATAAGGAAATTTTGTTTCCTAGATATATCATAAGTCAGAGCTCTGGAAGACCACAACTACGCCAACTCATCAATCAACGGTCAAAAACAAACATTTATATTCCCCCTCAGCCTGCTTAGACCAAATATGACAACTCATCAATCAACGGTCAAAAACAAACATCTATATTCCCCCTCAGCCTCCTTAGACCAAATATGACAGTAGATAAAAATATAAACTCTAGTCTCATACACATTCTCGGTGGCAAGTTATAAACTGTGAGTATGACTAGCCAACAAGAATAAAGAGCAGCAAATGACCCAAATGGGTTGAATTTGTTTGTACACAACCCAAGACGCACATTCCTTGATTTAGCTAAAAAGTAAGGATGAACATTGCTAAAGCTTTTCCATGCTTCGCCGGTAGAAGGATACACCATCACTCCATCAATCACATCATGTGCTTAGTGCCATGTCATGTGCTCAGCAGTCCTTGGTGACATGAATAACCTCTACAGTTTAGATGTGATCAGGAAGTATCTAAGTTTTTTATATGTCACTAAAGTCTTTCCCCTACCAGTTCTAGGTTTGTAATGGGAATGCTCGCAAGTCATGCACTCGATTATCTCAACATTTTCAAGGTAATATAACATGAAGAAGTTAGGGCACATATTAATTTTATGGTATTGTAAACTAAGGGTTTTCATCATGAACTTCACAGTATAAAAGTTTCTCTTTCAGCATGTTCCCTTCAGGTAAAATACTTTTTGGCCATTAAATACAAATACAAATATAAATACAAATAAGAGCAAATCTAAAGATGAAGCCATCACCTATCTCTTCTTTATTTTATTTCAACAGCCATCCTATTATACATATATAGGCAGCCTAGAACTAGACACAAATGTTGCACATTATTACATTTATAATTAGCGCACCAATTAACAACAATCTATGCATGCTTACGTGCAAACTCCAGAAGACATTGACAGAGTTCTTTAGGCCTAGAAACAATTGCCATGTGATCTGCTGGAATCTCCATCACTTCCATAACCTCATTGTGTTCAATCATGAAGCGCTGCAATGACGGAACCACCAATAAATCTTGAGTACAAACAACATAATCTCGCACAACCGATCCAAATTTCTCCTTCGTGAACTTGTTTGCCTTGGCCAGACTTTCAAGAAACAATGATCCTGATCTCTTTAAAAGCGTTTGGAGACTGAGATCCTGCAGACAAGAAAATATATCATCGCTACACTAGTTATTACAGTCAAACAGATCAGTCCAAGATCGAAAATCAATTTGTAATCAGATTTATGAGCCGTACCTCAGGGGAGGCAAGGCTAAAAGCAGTGGACTTCATGAATGCCTCATATCCCGTGGTTGAAGACACTACACTCTGCCACCCTTCTGCCACGGCTGGGCTATTTTCAATAAACTAACAGAAAGAACAAAATGTATAAGGGTTTAATTTAAAGTTAGAGATGATTTGTAATGCCTTTACATTTGCATGTTTTCATGTGCATTAATGCTATGAATTTTGCTTGTTGAATTAAGCAAAAGGTTTTGCCCGTCATATCTCTGCTCAACGGGTTGTGTTGTTGGACCTTAAACAGAACAGATCCGGGCACTCGTGTTCATCATCTAAGTTAAAAGCAATCAATTAAAGGGCCTTAATTAAATGCAAAATAAAATAAATTGCGGTACCTTCTCTAACATATACGATGGCTGGTGCTCGGTATCAGGCAAGAATGCTGTAACAAAAACAGCTAGGGAAATCTTCTCTGGGAACTTCTCCATAGCAAAAGCCACGTTTAAGCCACCTAGACTATGACCCACCAACACAACCTTTTCATCTTCAGCTATGTTGGCCATGAACTCGATCAAGGGCTCGTTATACTGATCAAAAGTAACAACTTCTTCCAGTGTTTTTGTGTTCACCCCTGATGCACTCATGTCAAGGGCTGTGACAGAGTGGCCTGCTGCCTCTAGCATTGTCTTCACCTTGTACCATGCCCAAGCTCCTGAAGCTGAACCATGGATCAAAACAAAATGCGTTGTTTGACTGTTGCTATCTGCCATTTTGTTATTTTTTTCGCTGATTGATAGTAGTATAAAAAAAGTAAAGGCTTTTGGTTTTGCTTGACAGGAAGTAATATTTTCGTAATGCCTTGATTGTGCTTCGTAATGTCGTTGCTTGGTGGTATATAGAGAGAGTACCGTATGTTGAAAAGTTGAAAGTGAGAAATGTCACGTGTTATTATTATTATTTTTTTTTATCAAGAACTCCTAGGCATTATTTTCTTTGACAAGTCAAGTCATGCGTTTCATCTTTGATGGTGTTAGCATGCAATGGGGAGGAAGTGTATAAAATAATTTTGAAATTCAAGAATTAAATACATATATTCTTGATGAAAAGAAGATAGCTTGTTCTTGGAGAAATTAACTCCTCAGATACGAACCCAACTCTTTCTTCTATTTTGCTTCTGTAAATTCTTAGGAAAATTCTCATATACTCAAGATGAAAAGTCGCCATGTTTTGGTCGTGGAAGAACTTCAAATTTGAACATGAGTAGTCGTTCCAAACAATTTTATGTATTTACACGAAATCTATTTCATTTCCGTAACCGGATCGATCCGTTCAACAATTATCTTCTGAATTAGCTGTTTCATAGATTGGAATAATGAAAAGTAAGAGATGTCCGAGTGCTAATAACTGGATACGATCACCACGTAAGTTTACCTTCACCCAGACAAAGGAATTTGACCGAACGTGATGACGATGAAAAATACTTTCATTGTTCCTTTTCAAATATTTAATTAGATGTTTAAAACAATGGGTAGCCCTTTCTAATTCTTGTAACTTTCCTCCTAAGCCGAAAAGTTGTTTGCCTCCAATTTATGATTTTTTAAATTTAGTCCCACCCTTTATTTTAAAAAAAAAACCCAACACATTCCGGATCTGAAGTTTAATAATTTATATGTGCTTGCTAAATTAAAATGCTAAAATTATATAAATGAATTCAACACTTTTTTTTTCAAATATAAAGGGATATAGGTATTTAAAAAAAAAAAACAAAGAAAAGAAAGAGGCTTGACAATTCTAAAAAAAGATACAGGCTTTAGGGTAGCTACAAAATTGTTGATGTTAGTTGGATTACTATTACATTTTCCAAATGTAACCTATGATGAATAATTCATATAACATGCAAAATACTCCGACTTTTGGGTGGCTAATTTAAAGGGAAAAAATAATTATTATTTAAGTTTTTCTGTTGTTTATTTCAAGTCTGGTTTTTATTAATTAATCTATCTAATATTCTATAAAAATTCTTCTTAATTAGTAAAATTAAAGAAGTGCTCATCTCATTATATTAAAATCTAGTTATTCTAAAGCTCATAAAAATCTATTTAAGATTTTAAAAAATCTTCATTCATAGAAACCTTCTTATTTTATCAAGTTAAAATCTAACATTTCTAAAAATGAGAAAATAAAAGTGTTTTTTTCTTAATTTTTGGAATTACATCTTGCTTATAAGTTAATAATCTCATATATTAAAAGAAAATAATTTTTTAATTTTTTTGAAATATTAATCAAGTTTTCATGAATTCAGTAAAGTGATTATTAGATCTATAAATACATGTGAAGATATGTTTTGAATTCTTTTGGTTTACAAAAAAAATACTAAATCATACAATGAACTTTTATATTTTCTAACAAAAAAAATTTAATTTTTTTTAGAGACCTGGTTGTGTACAAATTAAAATAATATTATATTTTAGAAAGAAAGGTTTTTGTCATTTTTTATATAATATAATATCAAAAAAGGAAAGTTAAATGGAGGGGTAAAAAGAATGCAAGGAAACTCAATGATTTTTTGTGTAAAACAATCGGCAAATGGTTTTTTGTATTTCTGATTGATATAGCGATAAAATATAGAATTACCAACAAAAGAAAAGCCAATGGATGTATTCCCGTCTATAAAGACATTGGTAAATAATTTATTGATGAACTGGTAATCACACATTGACAAAATATTTTCAAGTTGTTAGTAAGAATTGAGAGGGTATTTATTCAAGTGATTTTTCATGTTATGTTTTTAAATAAAGTCCAAATTGCATAATAGTATTGTTAATATGCACATGTCTTTTATTTTTTATTTGAGAGAACAATATTGAAACTGATGTTTTCAGGATAGAACCTGATGAAGTCTATTTCATGTAAAATACTTACGGATTTGCTTAAAAATCTCTACATTGACTTGTCTTAAATTTAGACAATAATTCATTTCCCATTTAAATTAGCCACCTAAAAGTCGGAGGAGTATTTTGCCTATTATATAAATTACTCATTATAGGATACATTTGCAAAACGTAATATTAATCCAACTAACATAACTGGTGATCATATCCAGTTATTAGTAGTCGGACGTCTCGTACTTTTCATTATTCCAATCTATGAAATAACTAATTCAAAAGATAATTGTTACGGAAAGGAAATAGATTTCCTGTAAATACATAAAATTGTTTGCAACGACTACTCATGTTCAAAGTAGGGTCATTATTAATTTGAAGTTCTTCAACGACGAAATCATGGCTGCTTTTCATCACGAGTCTATGAGAATTTTCGTAAGAATTTACAGAAGAAAAGTAGAAGAAAAGGTGGGGTTTGTATTTGAGGAGTTAACTTCTCCAAGGACAAGCTATCTTCATGGTCATATTATTTGAAGCTCTTCAACGAAGAAGGCATGGCTGCTTTTCATCATGAATATATATTCTTAATCGTTGAATTTCATGTGACTTGACATTTCCCACTTTCAACTTTTCAACAGACGGTACTCTCTATATATACCACCAAGCAACGACATTACGAAGCACAATCAAGGCATTACGAAAATATTACGTCCTGCCAAGCAAAACCAAAAGCCTTTACTTTTTTTATACTACTATCAATCAGCGAAAAAAAAATAACAAAATGGCAGATAGCAACAGTCAAACAACGCATTTTGTTTTGATCCATGGTTCAGCTTCAGGAGCTTGGGCATGGTACAAGGTGAAGACAATGCTAGAGGCAGCTGGCCACTCTGTCACAGCCCTTGACATGAGTGCATCAGGGGTGAACACAAAAACACTGGAAGAAGTTGTTACTTTTGATCAGTATAACGAGCCCTTGATCGAGTTCATGGCCAACTTAGCTGAAGATGAAAAGGTTGTGTTGGTGGGTCATAGTCTAGGTGGCTTAAACGTGGCTTTTGCTATGGAGAAGTTCCCAGAGAAGATTTCCCTAGCTGTTTTTGTTACAGCATTCTTGCCTGATACCGAGCACCAGCCATCGTATATGTTAGAGAAGGTACCGCAATTTATTTTATTTTGCATTTAATTAAGGCCCTTTAATTGATTGCTTTTAACTTAGATGATGAACACGAGTGCCCGGATCTGTTCTGTTTAAGGTCCAACAACACAACCCGTTGAGCAGAGATATGACGGGCAAAACCTTTTGCTTAATTCAACAAGCAAAATTCATAGCATTAATGCACATGAAAACATGCAAATGTAAAGGCATTACCAATCATCTCTAATTTTAAATTAAACCCTTATACATTTTGTTCTTTCTGTTAGTTTATGGAAAATAGCCCAGCCGTGGCAGAAGGGTGGCAGAGTGTAGTGTCTTCAACCACGGGATATGAGGCATTCATGAAGTCCACTGCTTTTAGCCTTGCCTCCCCTGAGGTACGGCTCATAAATCTGATTACAAATTGATTTTCGATCTTGGACTGATCTGTTTGACTGTAATAACTAGTGTAGCGATGATATATTTTCTTGTCTGCAGGATCTCAGTCTCCAAACGCTTTTAAAGAGATCAGGATCATTGTTTCTTGAAAGTCTGGCCAAGGCAAACAAGTTCACGAAGGAGAAATTTGGATCGGTTGTGCGAGATTATGTTGTTTGTACTCAAGATTTATTGGTGGTTCCGTCATTGCAGCGCTTCATGATTGAACACAATGCGGTTAAGGAAGTGATGGAGATTCCAGCAGATCACATGGCAATTGTTTCTAGGCCTAAAGAACTCTGTCAATGTCTTCTGGAGTTTGCACGTAAGCATGCATAGATTGTTGTTAATTGGTGCGCTAATTATAAATGTAATAATGTGCAACATTTGTGTCTAGTTCTAGGCTGCCTATATATGTATAATAGGATCGCTGTTGAAATAAAATAAAGACGAGATAGATGGTGGCTTCATCTTTAGATTTGCTCCTATTTGTATTTGTATTTATTGTATTTTTATTATTGATGATAAACAAGATTGGTTTGTATTATTTATAATAAACAAGATTGATTTCTAGTCTGGCTTGATTTTTTATATTATGTTCTCTGCTTGCACTATTGTTATATACCATCCATGCACAACAAACTTGAAACTTTTCACTTGCCATACGTAGCTATTAGAAATGAATAAAACCGAGGGCCAAGTAAAAATAAAACTTTAATAAAAGGGTTAAATACAAATAATAAAATAAAACTTAAATTAGAAAAAATAATACATAACAAATAATAAAGTTTTAGTGAAAAATAAAATTGGATGCCAACAAAATTTTAAAAAAATGACCAAGAAAAAAAAATAGGAATCAAAATATTAAAAATCAAATTGAAAAAACTAATATATAACAAAATTGTTATTTGAAACCAGTAATTAAATTTTAACCCCGTATATATATATATAGACATGCATGTGTGTGTTTTATTTTTTGCTGTTTTTTCTAAAAATTGATAATCATGATAATAATACGATATACATATAACTTGTAAAATTAAAAAGTTATGAATCATGTAACATAAATAAAAGAAAATTATGAAAAAAATTATATTATGTTATAGTTCTTGTTAGTCTATTATATCTCAAAAATACAACAACAATATATAATCAAAGATAATTGAATTAATTTTAATTTAATCCATATGGTTTGAGACAAATCACAATTCTCTTTTAAAAATGAAATTATATTCATTTTTCTCTTCAACACTGAATCACCTGTTAATGTTTTTATTTACTTATAAAAAATAAAATCAAATTTTGTATCTTAGTTTTTTAAATTTAATCATATAGAAGCCACTTAAAATAATTTGATGAGATTTATGCTAAGAGAAACTTTTTTTTTATTAGTAGAATATTACTTAATAAAAACTAAAGGAAATTAAAATAAATAATCATTAAAATTTTAATGATTTCAATTAAGAAAGAGAAAAATATATCATTTCAATCCAAACTTTGTTTTCTTATTCATGATTGTTATTTATTTTGATGAAAAATATTATCTCATAAAAATATTTTTTTAAGAAAAATATAAACTTATCAAGATATTAAAAGGATGTTTCAATAACTTAAAAAATATTATGACTTGATATTTTTTTAACTTGATTGCAAGTAAAAAAATAAAAGAATAATTAAACTAAGAAAATAATATATATATATATATAACTGCTATTGAATATTCATGTTTTCCAAAGCCATTCTCTCCTTTTCTCTTTTCCAACGACTTTCTCCATCCTTTTTCAACATTCAAGGCTAAAATATAAAATAGATAATCGGGATCAAACATTTGAAAATTTAAGTTCTAGATATCAAATAATTTGTTTTGCACCTTTTTAGTTGGGAAAATGAAAGGGACTCTGGTTTTTTTTTTTATTAATTTTAGTTCTTGTTTTTTAAACTTTTTTTAAAAAAATATTATAACTTAAAATTTTATTTTGTGATATCAATACTTATTTTTAGTTGTTGAATTTTTTCAAAGACATCATACATGTGATATAATTTAAAATAAAAAAATCTTATGATTAGATAAGTATAATCATATAACTTGTAAAATTTAGGATCGCATTTGTTTATTTTTTTTAAAAAAAAACCTAAAGACCTTGTAACAAAGCATTATATCCTCTATTATAATAAGTGAGCTGTTCATGCTAAAATAAAAATAGAAGTTATCTAAAAACATTCTACCTCAAATAAGATGTATTATTGTTTGATTTTAAATGATAAGATACTTATTGTACTTTTATGCTAATATTAGACCTCTACATAATAAAAAATGAAAAGGAAAAATCATGAATACATTGTGAATTTTTTCAAAAGAACATACATATTAACATATATATATATATATGATTAGAAATGTAACACAAAAATTTATAAAAAATTTTGAACAACGAAGAAATCACATGCAAGGATTGAACTTGACCCTTATGAGTCAGCTAAAATGGGAAGAAAGCAGTTGGAAAAAAGTAAACATTCTCAGCATACAGTGTTCATGTTAGGTTTTTTGAAATATATACATGTAATGGAAACTGTAATTTTTTTTATATAAAAAATTAGGAGTTCCATAGATTATGTTTAGGGTTTATACGGAGATTTTCTATATGTCAAATGTTATTTTTGGCAATGAATATTTGTTTAAATCCTGGAATGTCACAAAATACAAGTTGTCTAATTTTTTAGTCTCTAAGAGTAATCTACTTTAAATTCTAGTGAGAAATCTCTTAATCCCTTTTAAGAGAGATAAATTAAAATAGCTTTAAGTGCTAGCTTTTTTTTTTTTATCTTTCAGGTGTTTACGTACTGTATTTTATTCACCTTTTACATTACACTAAAGAAAACAAAAAAAAGCATAACATTCTATTTATAAGAAAATCTAAAAACCCTATAAATAGTAAAATATCAATATGTCTCTTAAATAAGATTAAATATATTATTTTAAGCTAATTTTATAAGTTTATCTAATCAAGTCATTACCTGATTGTTTCTAGGTCTAGAATTCGAATCCCTTGTATTAATTATATTTTAGTTTTTAATTTCTAAAATTTATTTACAATTAATTTACACTCAATTAATTATCTCATTTTAATTTGTGACCAAGTTCTTATAATTGTGACTCATTAGGTTACCTAATAAATTAGCTCAAATAAAAATCACAATCTTAAATAAAATAGAATTAAATAAATTAATTTATTATCAATTCAATAATTAATTGATTTATATTTGATAATCAAGTATAATGTTTAACAACATATTATGATCCCCAAATATTAGGAAAGTCATAAGTTGTTTAACTTATTCTTTCATGAATAATGTCCTAAATTAAATATTACATAATTGAATATGTCTTCTATGTCAAATCATGTTAGTTCTTAATATCATAGTCATTGATTATTTAAATGCGATTTAAAACTCTTTTCAATTATCATTTCACCTTACATAAGGATTTACAATCAACTTGATTTATGAACAAATGAAATATTTTTCCTAATTCATTTATGGTGATGAATCCTTTCTTGATTACTTAAATATATTTATATAGTTCATGTTATACCTAATATATTTCAATTTGTTATACTTGATTGGGACAACTTATAGCAAGATTAAGATATAACACTCTTTATAGAAGATAACCCAATGCTTTTAAGTCTGAGGATCACTTATGCAACTATCATTTGAGTCTTTTCATAGTCACATGTGATCTCTCCATATAGAATTCTTATACAAGTTAGTTCAATATACATGTTATCTAATAAACACTTTATATATTAGTATTAAGTATCTTTCATATCTCAGCTTACGAGAACAATTGCTTTCTTTTATAAAAGAAACAATATAAGATGAATTAATCTCTAAATCTCTAATTAATGTCCACTCTTATTAGAGTATTAACTAGGAATATTTAGAAACAATGCTTTAATGCAATACAAATATCATAATTATAATAATTTTATAATTTTCTTGTATAAAATATCATGTCCCTTTACTTGACAACAATGTTTTTACTTGGACAGTGGTTTAGTAATAGAATCTACAACATTCTCTTTGGTAAGTACACACTCAATCTTTACATCTTTATTTTTTCTCTAAGTATATTTTTGAATCATTGATGAGTCCTCATTTCCTTTCCTAGTGTAATGGCTCCGCTGTTATCATGGTACAAGGTTATTGGATCAATAATACTAGGAACCACATCTACTTTAATGATAAACTTTTTTTATCCAAATAACATTTATTGTCTCTTCAAACGCAGAGGTGTACTCAATTTTAGTTTTAGAATATACTTTGATCTCTTTTACAACACCATTATTTAGAGTAAAATATAACTAGACATGATTTTTTTCATTATATTATTGAAAATTAGCATCCAAATAACCATGAGCTACTTGTTCATCCCCTTCATAAACCAGAAAAATATTATTAACTCTTCTTAAGTATTTAAGAATATGTTTAACTATCTTGTAATGAATCTTACTTGGATTAGATTATTATGTACTCGTTACGCTCAAAACATAAGATACATTTGATCTTGTACATAGGATCACATGTATTATGGAATTATATCCATAATATATGAAATCATTTCCATCGTAACTCTCTTAATTTATTTTTTAGGGCACATATCCTTGGAGAGACGTATTATATAAGTATGTATGCTTTTTTATATGCTTCCATGCTAAAATATTTTAGCACCTTGTTTATATATGTGGATTAGGACAATACATACAACCCTTTTTATCTATCTATATAGATATTAATTCCTAGTACATTGGTTGATTCTCTTATGGCTTTCATAGACAAATTCTTGAACAACTAGATCATTACTAACTAGAGTAAATAAATATTATTTTATATAAATAGTATATTATTTACATATAATATTGAAAACCAAATTCACTCTTACTAACCTTTTTATAAACACAAGTCTTATCCATATTTTTTACAAAATAAAACTATTTTATTATCTCATCAGAATGGATATCCCAACTCTTCAAAGCTTGTTTAAGTTCATATATGACTTTTTATAGCTTGCATATTTTATTGGTAAATTGCTTAGATTAAAAACGTTTAAGTTGTGCCATATATACATCTTTTTTAAGATTCATATTGAAAACTATAATTTTAAAAATATATCATATTTTGAGACAAACATCTTTTTCACATAAAGATGGTAGAATTGTTTTTTAATATATTCTTTTGAATATCCTAGAAACTTATAATTATTTGATTTAGCTCTTAGTTTTTAGATAGTATACGCTTCACACAAGAGTTACATCCCTAAATCTTTAAGTATGATAGATTTGGTCTCTTACCATTCCATATCTCATATGAAATTTTATTAATAGATTTTGATGGAACCCCTATTTAAAAGGTAAGTAGTGGTTTATAGGGCATAACCCTATAATAAAAGGTGGAAGCTCTTTATAGCTTATCATGGACTTCACTATATCCAATAGGCTATGATCTCTCTTTTTAAAAAGTATGCATTACGAGCGAGTCTCATTCTTTTTGAAATAATCTTAAAAATATTGGTTGCAGTATTTACCACCACAATCCAACTGAAGAATCTTAATAATTGTTCCAATTTATATTTCAACAATATTTCTAAATTCTTTGAATATTTCCAATGATTTAGACTTTCATCAAATATGCATGACCATATGCAATATGGTGATCAATGATGAAACATGTATACACATCCATGATGTCATAACCTAATTTTGGGTTTTCTCCAAAATTATCCTTATCTTTCAATATTAAAAAAAAACCTAGGAAAAAAATGAAGAAAACGACTATCAATTTAGTGAAAACAGGCTAAGGAGGGTTACAAATGGTTGGAGGAGCAAAACTAGAATTTTGGACCAAATTGACAGTCTAATTCTATCCCATTACATCCAAAATTAAAGGACAATGCAGGTTTAAGGTCAGATTAAGTTATTATTGGATAAATTTGCATAAAAATTAAGTTTGAGGGTTTATTAGACTTTTAATAGGTCATTTTATTTAATCATGGACCTAATTAATTTTTTTATTAAGTTTAAAAATAAATTTGAGTCAAATTAAAAGATTTAATTAAGTACAAAGATGCAATTCAAATTTTAATGAGTCAAATTAATTTTATTATGAACTTTATTGATGAAAACTTAAGTTTGAAAGGTAAATTTGAACTTAATTGAAAATATTAGAATTTTATATATGTAAATTTGATTTTTTTTTCAAACTCAATTGGGTGAAATTAAAATCAAATTGCAAGAAACTCGAACTTTGAAGGCTAGTTAGTGGGCAAATTGATGAATCATAAAACCAAGAATCAAGTTGGAAGAGGCGCTGGAAGTTGAGGGTTCAATTGGAAATCTCTAGGGATGAATTGAGAAAAGTATTGAGAATTAGGTTTAATTGAGAGGGGTTTATTGCAAGATATCAAAAAATTAAGGGTTGGATTGATGCAATGGTGTGTGAGCCCCATTTGGGGTAGGGATGATCCAATGGTGTTGTTTTATTTTAAACTGAAAGCCCACACTTTTTCAAACATGTAATCCGTCCTTATCAAAAACCGCACCTACGCCCCAGTCAACCAAAGGTTGTGATCTTTTTTCTCCATATCTGAAGACCAAACATGACTTCCGTTGCCTCGAAGGCAATCTCCAGACACGCTAAAATGACAGCTTTCACTGTACTGTTTTTGTCCTCTCCTTGGTCGCTCTACAAGACAGAAACGAAATGTCCTTGGTAAGAATCAAAAGTAAAGAGAGGAGAGAAATATCAATGGTTGAGATTTTCTTAGTTTACACAATTAATTTTGAGTTTCCTTGCATTGTTTTAGCTTTTTATATCTAGTATTAACTTGATAAAATAAGAAATTTTTTTTACTGATAAGAACTTTGTTTAAATCGACAAATCCGGATCGAATTCGAGATGGGTCAAAGTATTGTCAGAGTATCTCTTCCTCAACCGATTATTATAGGTCTCCTCAAAATAAAAATAAAAAGTAATCATCATATTTAATGCAATCAATATAATAACTTACAAAATAAAATGGTTGAACAAACATACCATGAAATGTTGAGCAAACTTGTCAATGAACTGTTGTGCCCTCTTATGGCGGTCTTAACTTCGCACGTGCATCTCCACAAATAGCTCCATCGAGCTCGGCTCACGTCCAAGAGACGTAGCCTATAGTGAAAAATATTTATTAACAATAGCTTAATTTAATGATATATTTCATTTAAATTAATCTTACCATCCGTTTCGTATGTGCAGTAAACAGAATGGAGCCACCAGGGTGCGTTATCACCAAGCCATGAATTAGCCGATTACGGTTGCCAGCATCGAACTGTAAGCGTCATGTGAATCGGTTAGACGTCAAGTGCTCAAGATAGTGTGACCATATATCTTTCAGGATATATATCGGTTTGAAATCCCTCTAGATCGCAATATCGTTCCATCCTTGGAAACCCTTATCTCTTATGATTTTTTTTTTCCTTTTTTGTGCCTTATACCAAAAATCATGCAACCTACTTCACACAATAAAAAATTACATTTCAAAAGATAAAGTTTTGTTAAAAAAAATTTTGTATTGTTTTTTATGTTATCTAGTTGCCGTGTGATTTTCCCACACCCTTCTTATAACAATGTTATGATCATTATCCCAGCAGAATTTCTCTTATGTATAAATAATTAATTTTAAATAAAAATAATAATTTGTTTACAATTATATTAATAATTCATTAGAAATAAGTTAAAAATTATAAATTAACACCGACCTTAAATCCATCAAACCATGCCTTTATTTGAGACATCCATTCAGGATGCCTGGATATATGACTCCATTGATGATTTAAACGTTAATGATATTACTCGGGCGGCCTCAATGTTTGTGAACCTAAAACTAAATGAAATAAATTCAATAGTGATTACTTCATAAATTATGTTGTAATTTTTTTAAAAAAAACTAAAACCTTAATAAACTTACTTTGAAAGGTCGTCCTCCCACTATACCTCCTACTTTTGGGCATATTAATTCCACTGCAAAGGCACGCGGCCTGTACGCTATGAAATAACGCTGGAAGAGGTTGCATTAAATGATGACGCTTGTGGTGTAAGTGCCTCTTCTTGATAGGCAACTCAGGAAATATCATCCTCACTGCTAGACAAACTAGCTATGATTATACATGAGCAACCAACGCTGGTTTTCATTCTATTCATCTACATAATTTTATATAAATAATTATATAATTGATTTCAAATGTTAAAAAAAAAAATCAATAGCAACTCCTCTATACTGGATACTACCCAAATACACAAACATGCACATAATAATAATAGCCAAAACCAATTAACCAAATATTTACTAATTATTCCAATATATTCAATTACTAATCCTATGGTAAATTCAACATTAAGAATTACAATTCAACAAATTATTTAATAATTATGGCAATACAACAATAAAATATATATCAATAAATTAAAAAAACACTCTAGACTAACAATTAAAATTAATAGAAAAAATTAAACATAAATCATGCAACAATAGAGTAAAATTAATAATTATTCCAAAATATTCAATTACTAATAATAAGGTAAAGTCAACATTAACAATTACAATTCAAAAAATTATTCAATAATTATTCCAATTAAACAAAACAATAAATTCAAAAAAAAACTCTAGGCTAACAATCAAAACAAATGGAAAAAATTAAACATAAATCATGCGATAATAGAGTAAAATTAATAATTATTTCAACATATTCAATTACTAATTCTAAGATAAATTCAATATTAACTATAAATATTCAACAGATTAACCAATAATAATAATTATATCAATACAACAATAAAAAATATTCAAAAAATTAAAAAAATACTATAGACATTAGGAATTAAATAAGCTTACCTTAATAATGTGTTAAATTCAAGATTGATCTACAATACACCAAAACAAAAAACATAACAAAAAAAAAGGTTAAAAAAAACCCTTAAAATAAAATGAAATAGAAGAGACACATAATTTTTAATTTGAGGAAGATTCACAAGAAAACTCGCAAGAGATTGTAGGTGAAAGCTTTGAAGAATTGAGAGGAACAAAAATCAAAATTTAAGGTGAAAACATAGAAGAATAAAAAATAAACTAAAGGGGCGGTCATTGGAACTTATGGGACAGTTTTACTAATAGATTCACCGATGAACATAAAAATAATTATTATTTTAATTTTTTTCGTTGGTGAATTGTAAAAAATACATTGGTAATTTTTTGAATTTCACACCAAAATTTTTAAATACCCTCTATATTTTTTGTGGTCCGTTAGGAATTCTGTTGCAAGATTATGCAGTTAAAGATGCATTTAATGCACCGCCGTTTGGAATTCATACAGTTTGTTGGTAATGTTGTCAATAACATTGACCGCTGATAATTTACTGACAAATGTAAATCTATCAGCATGCACGTCGATGATCATGGTATTTCAAGTCATAACTCTTCATTCCATGCAATCTGCAGTGCTTGTCGTGGGGTGCACGAGCGTCTGGTGACGGTGGAGGATTTTGTCGTGCATCCTATGTTAAGTGTTATGTGTTGAAAATGGTTTTAGATTTAATTATAAAATTATGATTCATGTTTAGGAGTCGCCATCTAGTATTATGGTCACTAGGAATCTATGATCTGCGAGAGTTTGAGTAAGAGACTAGTTGTGCAAGGGAAAGACGCATGACCCCTAGTGCACCCTACCTTAGGTAAGCTACATTATTGTTTGATTTTTTTTTAGTCGGATATATGTTAGTCTTTTCTAAAGCTCAAAGCAGATTTATCTTCTTGAGAGAGTCTCTACTCTATTGGGTTAAATCCTAGTTGTTCTAAAGTCTGAATTTTAACATTGCATTTCTTTACATCTTGTATTTTTAATATCAAAGGGTGTGCTATATTATGTAATTTTACACCTCACAAATATTAAAGTCCACATCTAGATCCTAAAATATTAGAAAAAGATTTTTGACATGGTGGCCAAATCCTAATAGATAATCATAAATTGGTTATGATATCTATTTTTGGATTTAAAAAAAAAACATGAAAAAGATGCAATTTTTTTTATTAAAAAATATGCTTGGAAAAATTTTAGGATTTAGTTGTATGCAACATTTTGTTTTTTTTGGAAATGGAGATTGATTTAAAAGTTTTGTGAGATTTTTTTTAAAAAATGTTTTGAATTGTTTTAATAATTTTGGAGAAAACCAGGTATTTTAATATTAAATTTATATTTTATAGTGTAAATATACAACTTGATATTGTACAAAATTGATAGAAAAATATACAAGAAAATCATAATTTTTTTGAATGATTTTTTTTGAAAAGTTTTGGATTAAAAAAAAGGGATAGTCCACTATATGAATATAGCACGTGAATTATAATTCATGCCACTATTCATACTTGAACAATTGGATGTGAATTATAATTCATGCCTTTTGTTCACAAAACAAAGGCAGTGAAGAGGAAGAAGAAAAAGAAGAAGAAAGGGAAGGGGAGAAAGGGCGAACAACCTGGAGCGGTGTTGGTCTGGCCAAGGATGATGGTGTGCTGCCTATTGTCACAATGGTAGAGGCTGGTGTCAGCTATAAGAGGAAGAAGTAAAGGTTGCAGCGGAGAAAGAAATGCTAAAGGGAGTAGGATGTAGTGGCTGTGCCTATCATCGGTGAGGATTTGGGTTTGTGGGAGGCTGAGATGCCATCTGTTGGTGGATGAAGAATGTTTCTATAGGGTCTGCAAGGGCTGAAGAAGCAATGGGAGAGAAAGAAAGAAAAGATAATGGTGGTTGGAAGAAAAAACAAGGGAGAAGCTGATTTTTTGGCTTATTTTGGATCTCGTTTTCTCCTCCCTCAGGCCATCAAATCCACCTCTATTTATAGGCAGCGGAAAAGGGCAATCTTGTCTACATTAGAGAAAAATTTTAGCCCTTGATTCAAATGAAAAAAGATCTCTACCATAGGTTTAAAGTAGACATGACACACTATCAAATTATTAAATTTGCAACTGCAAGCTGCCAAAGTTGGCCTATTTGGGGTAGGGACACGTCTGTTTATTTGCTAGTGAGCCGGTGTTGATTATACTCAAGCGTAGAGGGATGTTTGATGATTAGTTTCATGCAAGTTTTGGCAAATTTGGTGGACATGAGGTACATTAAATGCAACTAAAAAATAGGTAACTAGACCAACTATTTTAGGGATTTAAAGAAGAAGATGAACAGTGCCAAAATCATGTTTTTGGTTAAAATTCATTTTAGTCTTTTCTTTTTCAATTACTTTTAATTGAACCCCTAATTAACCCTAAATATTTTCAATTAAGGCCCTAATGAATTTTAATTGGAGCTTTGAAGTTACACGCCTATTGCGATATCATCTCTAGTCTCGAATGTTTTCAATTTAGCCTCTAATTAACCCATAAACTTTAATTTTCTTGCAAATTGGCACTTAATTTCAATCAATTAACTTGTAAAAATTAAATTGGATCTCTTAAAATTCCAATCTTCTTAATTAAGCTAAAATTAGGGCCCCAAACTTATTTTTTCACTAATTAAGCCCTAACTAAAATTAATTTGACCAATTTAAAGTATAATTATATCCTTGGACCCAATTTAATTGGACCGAAATTAAGCTCTAAATCATTCAATTGGACCCACATTAATTGTTAAACATATTTAAAATTCAATTTGACCCATAATTAAATCAAATTAGCTTATTAAAAGTTTAATTATGTTCTTGGACTTAATTTTTATGCAAATTCATTTAATAATCATTTGACCTTGAATTTGTATTTTTTCTCCATTTTGGGCAGAATGGGGTATAATTAGGCCTTGAACTTCCTTCAAAAATTGCAGCTTGCCTTATTGTTTCCCATGTAGTATGGACATGTAATTTTCTAATACATGCTCAAACCAGAAAGCATTCCATAAGCTAGGAAATCATTGATAGTCCATATCAAAGCTGCCCTCATAAGGAAATTTTGTTTTCTAGATATATCATAAGTCAGAGCTCTGGAAGACCACAACTACGCCAACTCATCAATCAACAGTTAAAAACAAACATCTATATTCCCCCTCAGGCTGCTTAGACCAAATATTACAGTAGATAAAAACATGAACTCCGGTCTTATACACATTCTCGGTGGCAAGTTATAAACTGTGAGTATGACTAGCCAACAAGAATAAAGAGCAGCAAATGACCCAAATGGGTTCAATTTGTCTGTACACAACCCAAGACGTATATTCCTTGATTGAGCTAAAAAGTAAGGATGAACATTGCTAAAGTGTTTCCATGCTTCGCCGGTAGAAGGATACACCATCACTCCATCAACCACATCATGTGCTTAGTGCCATGTCATTGCTTAGCAGTCCTTGGTGACATGAATAACCTCTACAGTCTAGATGTGATCGGGAAGTATCTAAATTTTTTATATGCCACTAAAGTGTTTCCCCTTCCAGTTCTAAGTTTGTAATGGGAATGCTCGCATGTCATGCACTCGATCATCTCAACATTTTCAAGGTAGTATAACATGAAGAAGATAGGGCACATGTTAATTTTATGGTATTGTAAACTAAGGGTTTTCATCATGAACTTCACAGTATAGAAGTTTCTTTTTCAGCATGTTCCCTTCAGGTAAAATATTTCTTGCTCATTAAATACAAATACAAATACAAATAAGAGCAAATCTAAAGATGAAGCCATCATCTATCTCGTCTTTATTTTATTTCAACAGCGATCCTATTATACATATATAGGCAGCCTAGAACTAGACACAAATGTTGCACATTATTACATTTATAATTAGCGCACCAATTAACAACAATCTATGCATGCTTACGTGCAAACTCCAGAAGACGTTGACAGAGTTCTTTAGGCCTAGAAACAATTGCCATGTGATCTGCTGGAATCTCCATCACTTCCTTAACCTCATTGTGTTCAATCATGAAGCGCTGCAATGACGGAACCACCAATAAATCCTGAGTACAAACAACATAATCTCGCACAACCGATCCAAATTTCTCCTTCGTGAACTTGTTTGCCTTGGCCAGACTTTCAAGAAACAATGATCCTGATCTCTTTAAAAGCGTTTGGAGACTGAGATCCTGCAGACAAGAAAAGATATCATCGCTACACTAGTTATTACAGTCAAACAGATCAGTCCAAGATCGAAAATCAATTTGTAATCAGATTTATGAGCCGTACCTCAGGGGAGGCAAGGCTAAAAGCAGTGGACTTCATGAATGCCTCATATCCCGTGGTTGAAGACACTACACTCTGCCACCCTTCTGCCACGGCTGGGCTATTTTCAATAAACTAACAGAAAGAACAAAATGTATAAGGGTTTAATTTAAAGTTAGAGATGATTGGTAATGCCTTTACATTTGCATGTTTTCATGTGCATTAATGCTATGAATTTTTGCTTGTTGAATTAAGCAAAAGGTTTTGCCCGTCATATCTCTGCTCAACGGGTTGTGTTGTTGACCTTAAACAGAACAGATCGGGGCACGCGTGTTCATCATCTAAGTTAAAAGCAATCAATTAAAGGGCCTTAATTAAATGCAAAATAAAATAAATTGCGGTACCTTCTCTAACATATACGATGGCTGGTGCTCGGTATCAGGCAAGAATGCTGTAACAAAAACAGCTAGGGAAATCTTCTCTGGGAACTTCTCCATAGCAAAAGCCACGTTTAAGCCACCTAGACTATGACCCACCAACACAACCTTTTCATCTCCAGCTAAGTTGGCCATGAACTCGATCAAGGGCTCGTTATACTGATCAAATGTAACAACTTCTTCCAGTGTTTTTGTGTTCACCCCTGATGCACTCATGTCAAGGGCTGTGACAGAGTGGCCAGCTGCCTCTAGCATTGTCTTCACCTTGTACCATGCCCAAGCTCCTGAAGCTGAACCATGGATCAAAACAAAATGCGGTTTTTGACTGTTGCTATCTGCCATTTTGTTATTTTTTTCGCTGATTGATAGTAGTATAAAAAAAGTAAAGGCTTTTGGTTATGCTTGACAGGAAGTAATATTTTCGTAATGCCTTGATTGTGCTTCGTAATGTCGTTGCTTGGTGGTATATATAGAGAGTACCGTATGTTGAAAAGTTGAAAGTGAGAAATGTCACGTGTTATTATTATTATTTTTTTTTTATCAAGAACTCCTAGGCATTATTTTCTTTGACAAGTCAAGTCATGCGTTTCATCTTTGATGGTGTTAGGAACAATGAAAGTATTTTTCATCGTCATCACGTTCGGTCAAATTCCTTTGTCTGGGTGAAGGTAAACTTACGTGGTGATCGTATCCAGTTATTAGCACTCGGACATCTCTTACTTTTCATTATTCCAATCTATGAAACAGCTAATTCAGAAGATAATTGTTGAACGGATCGATCCGGTTACGGAAATGAAATAGATTTCGTGTAAATACATAAAATTGTTTGGAACGACTACTCATGTTCAAATTTGAAGTTCTTCCACGACCAAAACATGGCGACTTTTCATCTTGAGTATATGAGAATTTTCCTAAGAATTTACAGAAGCAAAATAGAAGAAAGAGTTGGGTTCGTATCTGAGGAGTTAATTTCTCCAAGAACAAGCTATCTTCTTTTCATCAAGAATATATGTATTTAATTCTTGAATTTCAAAATTATTTTATACACTTCCTCCCCATTGCATGCTAACACCATCAAAGATGAAACGCATGACTTGACTTGTCAAAGAAAATAATGCCTAGGAGTTCTTGATAAAAAAAAATAATAATAATAACACGTGACATTTCTCACTTTCAACTTTTCAACATACGGTACTCTCTATATATACCACCAAGCAACGACATTACGAAGCACAATCAAGGCATTACGAAAATATTACTTCCTGTCAAGCATAACCAAAAGCCTTTACTTTTTTTATACTACTATCAATCAGCGAAAAAAATAACAAAATGGCAGATAGCAACAGTCAAAAACCGCATTTTGTTTTGATCCATGGTTCAGCTTCAGGAGCTTGGGCATGGTACAAGGTGAAGACAATGCTAGAGGCAGCTGGCCACTCTGTCACAGCCCTTGACATGAGTGCATCAGGGGTGAACACAAAAACACTGGAAGAAGTTGTTACTTTTGATCAGTATAACGAGCCCTTGATCGAGTTCATGGCCAACTTAGCTGAAGATGAAAAGGTTGTGTTGGTGGGTCATAGTCTAGGTGGCTTAAACGTGGCTTTTGCTATGGAGAAGTTCCCAGAGAAGATTTCCCTAGCTGTTTTTGTTACAGCATTCTTGCCTGATACCGAGCACCAGCCATCGTATATGTTAGAGAAGGTACCGCAATTTATTTTATTTTGCATTTAATTAAGGCCCTTTAATTGATTGCTTTTAACTTAGATGATGAACACGAGTGCCCGGATCTGTTCTGTTTAAGGTCCAACAACACAACCCGTTGAGCAGAGATATGACGGGCAAAACCTTTTGCTTAATTCAACAAGCAAAATTCATAGCATTAATGCACATGAAAACATGCAAATGTAAAGGCATTACCAATCATCTCTAACTTTAAATTAAACCCTTATACATTTTGTTCTTTCTGTTAGTTTATTGAAAATAGCCCAGCCGTGGCAGAAGGGTGGCAGAGTGTAGTGTCTTCAACCACGGGATATGAGGCATTCATGAAGTCCACTGCTTTTAGCCTTGCCTCCCCTGAGGTACGGCTCATAAATCTGATTACAAATTGATTTTCGATCTTGGACTGATCTGTTTGACTGTAATAACTAGTGTAGCGATGATATATTTTCTTGTCTGCAGGATCTCAGTCTCCAAACGCTTTTAAAGAGATCAGGATCATTGTTTCTTGAAAGTCTGGCCAAGGCAAACAAGTTCACGAAGGAGAAATTTGGATCGGTTGTGCGAGATTATGTTGTTTGTACTCAAGATTTATTGGTGGTTCCGTCATTGCAGCGCTTCATGATTGAACACAATGAGGTTAAGGAAGTGATGGAGATTCCAGCAGATCACATGGCAATTGTTTCTAGGCCTAAAGAACTCTGTCAATGTCTTCTGGAGTTTGCACGTAAGCATGCATAGATTGTTGTTAATTGGTGCGCTAATTATAAATGTAATAATGTGCAACATTTGTGTCTAGTTCTAGGCTGCCTATATATGTATAATAGGAT
>SRLM01000277.1:456944-510927 GCA_015708895.1 Populus ilicifolia | reverse complement strand
TATATATATATATCACTACCATGAATATTCATCTTTTCCAAAGCCATTATCTCCTTTTCACTTTTCCAACTACTTTCATCCTCTTTCAACATTCAAGGCTAACACATAAAATAGATAATCGGGATCAAACATATAAAAATTTAAATTCTAGAGATCAAACAATATTTTTTGCACCTTTTTAGTTAAGAAAATGAAAAGTACTCTAGTTTTTTAATTAATTTTAGTTCTTGTTTTTTAAATTTTATAAAAAAAAATATTATAATCTAAAATTTTAGTTTGTAATTTTAGTTGTTGAATGTTTTTCAAACACAACATACATGTGATAGAATTTGATTTTTTTAAAAAAATCTTATGATTAGCTAACTATAATCATGTAAATTGTAAGAATAAAATTGTATAGAAATAATTTTTAAGATCACATTTGTTTATTTAAAAAAAAACTAAAGACCTCATGACAAAGCATTACATCCTCTATTATAGTAAATGAGCTAATTATGCTAAAAGAAAAACGAAACTTATCCTAAAACATTCTAGCTCAAATAAGAGGTATTGTTATTTGATTTTAAATGATAAAATACCTATTATACTTTTACATAATAAAAAATGAAAAGAAAAAATTCAGGAATGCATTGTGAATTTTTTTCAAAATAACATACATACATGATTAGAAATATAATACAAAAAACCACAAAATTGTTTGAACAACAAAGAAATCACATTCACTTATTAAACTTGACCGTTATGAATCAAAGGGTCAGTTAAAATACAAAGAAAGTGGGTTGAAAAAATAAAACAATCTCAGTGTCGTGTTCATGTTGGGTTTCCTAAAATATATATACACATAACAGAAATTGTAATTTTTTTAAAAAAAAATAGGAGTTCCATAGATCATGTTTAGGGTTTATACGAAAGATTTTCTATATATCAAATGTTCTTTTTGGATTTGAATATTTGTTTCAAGTCTAAATTGTCGCAAAACACAAGTCATCCAATTATTCAATCTCTATCGGTAATCCACTTTAAATTCTAGTGAGAAATCTCTTAAATCCTTTTAAGAAAAATAAATTAAAATATCTTTGAGTTCTAGCTCTTTTCTTTTGTCTTTTAGGTGTTTATGTACTGCATTTTACTCATCTTTTACATCACACCAAAGAAAATAAAAGGCATATTATTCTATTTATAAGAAAATCTAAAAACCCTATAAATAGCAAAATATCATTATGCTCTTAAATAAGATCAAATATATTATTTTAGGCTAATTTTATAAGTTTATCTAATCAAGTCATTACTTGATTGTTTCTAGGTCTAGAATTTGAATCCCTTGTATTAATTATATTGTAATCCTTAATTTCTAAAATTTATTTACAATCAAGTCACACTTGATTAATTATCTCATTTTAATTTCTAACTAATAGTTCTTATATGTGTGATCCATTAGGTTACCTAATAAGTTAGCCCAAATAAAAATCATAATCTTAATAAAATATAATTAAATAAATTAAACAAATGAATTTATTATTAATTTAATAATTAATTGATTTATATTTGATGATCAAGTATAACGTTTAGCAACCTATGATGATCACTCAAATATTAGGAAAGTCATAAGTTATTTAACTTATTCTTTCATGAATAATGTCCTGATTTAAACATTATAAAATGTAATATGTCTTCTATATCAAATCATATTAGTTCTCAACATTATAGTCATTGATTATTTGAATAAGATTTATAACTCTTTTTAAGTATTATTTCACCTTGCCTAATGTTTTATAATCAACTTTATTTATGAACAAATGAAATATTTTTTCTAATTCATCTACAATGAAGAATCCTTTCTTAATTACTTAAATATATTCATATAGTTTATGTTATACCTAATATATTCTAACTTGTTATACTTGATTAGAAAAATATGTAGCAAGATCAATATATAATACTTTTTCAATAAGATAACTTAATAATTTTAAGTTTGAGGATCACTTATGCACCTATCATGTAAACCTTTCTATAGTCACATGTGATCTTTCTATATAGAATTCTCATACAAGTCAGTTCAATGTATATGTCATCTAATAAACACTTCATATATTAGTGTTAAGTATCTCTCATACCTTAGTTTATGAGAACAATTACTTCCTTTTATAAATGAAACAATATAATATGAATCATTCTCTACAACTCTAATTAATGTCTAGTCTTAAAAGAGTATTAACCAGGAATATTTAGAAACAATACTTTGATGTTACAAGAATTACATAATTATAACAATTTTATAATTTATTGTATCAAATATCATGTCGTTTTACTTGACAACAATGTTTTTACTCGAACAATGGTTTAGTAATATAATCTACAAGATTCTCTTTGGAAAGTAGTCACTTAATCTTTACTTCTTTATTTTTTTATCTAAGTATATTTTTGAATCATTGATGAGACCTCATTTCCTTTCCTTGTGTAATGGTTCCATTATTATCACGGTACAAGCTTATTTGATCAATAGTGATAGGAACCACACCTAGTTTAATAATAAACTTTTTTATCCAAATAACATTTATTGTCTATTCAAATGTAAATGTGTACTCAACTTTAGTTTTAGAATTTACTTTGATCTCTTTCGCTACACCATTATTTAGAGTAAAATATAACTAGACAAGATATTTTTTTCAATATATTATTGAAAATTAGCATCCAAATAATCATGAGCTACTAGTTCATCCCCTTTATAGACAAAAAAACATTATTAACTCTTCTTCAATATTTAAAAATATTTTTAACTATTTTATAGTGAATCTTACTTGGATTAGATTGTTATCTACTTGTTATGCTCAAAGCATAAGATACATTTGATTTTGTACATAATATTGCATGTATTATGGATATTATATCTATAATATATGAAATCATTTCCATCTTAACTCTCTTAATTTATTTTTTAGGGCACATATCTTTAGAGAGATGTATTATATAGGTAAGTATGTTTGTTTAGATTCTTCCATGCTAAACTATTTTAACACTTTGTCTATGTATGTGGATTAAGACAATACATATAACCCTTTTTATTTATCTATATAGATATTTATTGCTAGTATATTGGTTGCTTCTCTTATAGCTTTCATTGATAAATACTTGAACAACTAGATCATTACTAACTAAAGTAAATAAATATTGATATTGTTTCATAGTAATAGTATATTATTTACATATAATATTGAAAACCAAACCCACTACTACTAACCTTTTTATAAACACAAGTCTTATTCATATTTTTTATAAAATAAAACTATTTTATTATCTCATCAAAATGGATATCCCAACTCTTTGAAGCTTGTTTAAGTTCATATATGACATTTTATAATTTGCATATTTTATCGGTAAATTCCTTATATTAAAAAATTTTAAGTTGTGTCATATATACAACTTCTTGAAGATTCATATTAAAAATTATAATTTTAACATCCATTTGTCCAATCTTATAATCAAAGTATGTAGCTATAGGAAAAAAAAATCTTTATGAAAATTAACAAAGTTATCAACAACAAGGTTTCATCAAAGTCAACCTATTTGTCTTTATATATAACATTTGATAACTAGTCTAGTTTTATGCATTTGTACATTGCTTTCCTTGTCAATTTTTCTCTTAAAGACCCAATAACATCTAATAAGTTTTATCCCTTCAAATTGATGAACCAAAGTCTATACCTAGTTGGTGTATATTGAATCCATTTAAGATTTCATGGCTTCAAGCCATTTCTTGAAATTAATATTAACTATTGCTTTCAGATAATTGGTAGGGTCATTAAGTATTAGGAACTTATCATCATCAACTTCCATAAGATGTTGATATCTTAAGTGTATGATGTATCCGACTAGATATATATAGTTTATATATTTCTTGAGTTTTAGGCTGAACATCAAATGTTATAGTCTTGGACTCTTGTTCTATTTGGATATTTGTTTGTGGTTCTTGAACTTTATTAAGTTCTATTTTCCTCTCACTACTCCTTTAAAAAACAATTTTTTTCTCTAAAAATATACCATATTTTGAGACTAACATCTTTTTCTCGTAAAGATGGTAGAAAACTTTCCAACATATTCTTTTGAATATCCACAAACTTATAATTATTTGATTTAGCTCCTAGTTTTTAGATAGTATACGCTTCACACAAGAGTTACATCCCTAAATTTTTAAGTATGACAAGTTTGGTTTCCTACCATTCCATATCTCATATGAAGTTTTATCAATAGATTTTGATGAAACTCTACTTAAAAGGTAAGTAGTGGTTTGTAGGGTATAGCCATATAAAAAAAAGGTGGAAGGTCTGTATAACTTATCATAGACTTCACCATATCCAATAGGCAACGATCTCTCCTTTTAAAAAGTGTTTATTATGAGAGTCTCATTCTTTTTCAAATAATCTTAAAAATATTGGTTGAAGTATTTACCACCAAATATAATTGAAGTACCTTTTTTTTTTTCAATTTGTATTTCAATTACATTTCTAAATTCTTTGAATCTTTTCAATGATTCAAACTTTCATCAAATATGCATGGCCATATGCAATATGGTTATCAATGATGTCATAACCTAATTTTGGGTTTTCTCCAAAATTATCCTTTTCTTTCAATATAAAAAAACTGGAAAAAAAAAAAGAAAAAAAAGAACTATCAACTTAGTGAAAACAAGCTAAAGAGGGTTGCAAATGCATAAAGGAGCTAAACTAGAATTTTGGACCAAATTGACATCTAATTCTACTCCATTACACCCAAAACTAAAAAAAAAACAATGCAGGTTTAAGGTCAAATTAAGTTATTATTAGATGAATTTACATAAAAATTAAGTTCGAGGGTTTGATTAGACTTTTAATAAGTCATTTTTATTTAATGATGGGTCTAATTAAAGGTTTTATTAAGTTGAAAAATTAATTTGAGATAAATTAAAAGATTTAATGAAGTGCAAAGATGTAATTCAAATTTTAATGGGTCAAATTAATTTCATTAGAAATTTAATTGGTGAAAACTTAAGTTTGAAAGATTAATTTAGACTTAATTGAAAAGATTAGAATTTTACATTGCTAAATTTAACTTTTTTCAAACTCAATTGACTGAAATCAAGAACCAAATGGCAAGAAACTGGAACTATAGAGGCTACTTAATGGGCAAATTGATGAATCTCAAAATCAAGGATCAAGTTGGAAAAGGCGCGGGAAGTTGAGGGTTCAATTGGAAATCTGCAGGGATGAAATTGAGAAAAGTCTTGAGAATTAGGTTTAATTGAGAGGGGTTTATTGCATGATATCAAAAAATTAAGGGTTGGATTGATGCAATGGTGTGTGAGCCCCCCTTGGGGTAGGGATGATCCAATGGTGCTGTTTTATATTAAACATGTAATCCCTCACTTTTTCATATCCGTCCTTATCAAGAACCGCACCTAAGCCCCACCCAACCAATGTTTGCGATCTTTTTCCTCCATATCTGAGAGATCAAAAATGATCTCCGTTGCCTTGAAGACAATCTCCAGATACGCTAAAATTACAGCTCTCACTGTACTCTTCCAGTAAATACGATCATATGCAATAACAGAGCTGGAAGTTTTTGTCCTCTCCTTAGTCACTCTACCAGACAGAAACGAAATGTCCTTGGTAAGAATCAAAAGTAAAGAGAAGGGGAGAAGTATCAATGGTTGAGATTCTCTTAATCTACGCAATTAATTTTGAGTTTCCTTGCATTTTTTTAGCTTTTTATATCTAGTATTTAAAATTATGACCTATATTCAAGGCTTTTTATTATTATTATTACATAAATAAGTTTCTTCATATAAAAAACAACAAAAACCTTTCTTTTCAAAATACAATATTATTTTAATTTATGTACAATCAGTTGTCTTAAAATGTTTTTGATTTTTTTTGTTATAAAGATATAAAAATTCACTATATGATTTATCATTTTTTCATAAATAAAAAAATAAAAAAATATCTTCACATGCATTTGTAGATTTAATAACTACTTTATTTAATTCATGATAACTTAATAAATATTTCAAAAACACAAAAGAATTATTGCAAACTTCTAAACATGTATTCCCAATAATTAAGAAAAAGACACTTTTTTTCCTTGTCTTTAGAAATGTTATGTTTTAATTTGATAAAAAAAAATTATTGATAAGGATTTAGTTTAAACTTTAAATAGATTTTTATGAGCTTTAAAATAATTAAATTTTAACCTAATAAGAGAAGAAGATCTGCTTACTAATTAAAAAGAATCTTTTTTAAATATTAGATAGAATTATAACGAAAAATTAGACTTGAAACAAATAACAAAACAACTTGTATAATAATTATTTTTCCTTTTAAATTAGCCACCCAAAAGCCGGAGGAGTATTTTGCATATTATATGAATTAGTCATCATAGGATACTTATGGAAAATGTAATATTAATCCAACTAACATCAATAATTAGTTAACCTCAAGCCTGTACCTTTTTTAGAATTCTCAAGCCTCTCTTTCTTTTCTTTTCTTTTTTATATAAAAAAATACCTAGATCCCTTTATATTTTTTTTAAAAAAAGCGTTGAATTCATTTATATAATTTTAGCATTTTAATTCACTACAAGATTTTATAGTTTTATTGATGAAAATATTTTATCAATGTGTGATTATAAGTTCGTTGGTAAATTATTTATTGATGTCTTCACAGATAGAATACATTTATTGGCTTTTCTTTCATAGGTAATTTCACATTCCATTGCTATATCAGTTTGAAATATAAAACAAATCATTTGCTGATGGTTTTATAGACGGAATTTGCAAGCCAAAAAAAAGTTTCTCACTTAAAATATACTGATAGATTGTATTATGTCAGTGATATCATGATTTATAGACGGTCACATACTGTCAGTAAATGTGTCAATAAGTGTTTGAAATACCGACCGAATATATCAGTCTATAAATTCGTCATTAAATGTGGCAGCTACTATCAAATGCCAACAGATTCATTCCATCAATAACTCTGTCGATGAATGTATGAAATACCAACCAAATATATCTGTCTGTAAATCCATCAGTGAGTGTTGTAGCTACTGTCAAATGTCGACAGATTAATTTCGTCGATAAAACCCTTTGTAACAGTTTTTTTCTAAATTTGTTTTTAAAAAATAATTTAGAATACATAATATAAAATTATACAAATTAATGGTAATAAAGACCAATTATGCAAATCAAATTTATATTAAACATCGCAAATAAAAAATCAAAGATAAATAATATTCATTACAAACTGAATGTGTTAAAAAAAATATTAAATGAAATTTTAAAGGTAAATAATGTTTATTACAAATTAATATAAAGGTGGAGCTGGAGGAGGAGGAGGAGGAGAAGGCTGGTGATTATACGGCCAAAAAGGATTAGACCCATATGTTTCACTCTATGTTGTTATGTTTATGACCATTTTGCAAAGCTAATCATAAGCCACTTTTTGTTGTCCAGTCTCTTCTCTTTGTTGTATTTTTCAATGAGCTGAGTCGTGTGTTGCTGCAAGGTCATAAACTTCTTAGATTAGGAGCTTGATATTGATTGGGAGCTCCCAATGGTTGAAACACCACTGGCCGACTGCAAGTTATGGACTGTAGTGTTAAAGAACCCGTCAATATTATTTTTATCGGATTCACTTGATAATCCAACCTCCATTGATAAATCTGGATTGAATTCCAAAAGGGTCAAAGTATTGTCCTCATATCTCTCCCTTAACCGATTATTATAGGTCTTTTAAAAAACAAAAGTAATCATCATATTTAATGCAATGAACATAATAACTTACAATATAAAATAGTTGAACAAACATACCATGAGATATTGAGCATGCTTGTCAACGAACTGTTGCACCCCTTTGTGGCGGTCTTGACTCCACATGTGTCTCCACAAACAACTCCATCAAGCTCGGCTCATGTCTAAGAGACGTAGCCTCTAATGAAAAACTATTCATTAAAAAAACTTAATTTAATAATATATTTAATTTAAATCAAGCTTATCATTCATTTTGCATGTGCAGCAAATAGAACAGAGCCACCGGTGTAGGTTGTCACCAAGCCATGAATTGGCTGATTCCGGTTGCTAGCATCGGACTGTGAGCGTAATGTGAACCAGTTAGACATCATGTGCTTAAGATAGTGTGATCATATATCTTTTGAGATGTATATCGGTTTGAAATTCCTTTAAACCACAACATCGTTCCAGCCTTAAAAACCCTTATCTCTTGTGTTTTTTTTTTTTACTTTTTTTTAGGTTTCATACCAAAAATCATGCAACCTACTTCACACAACCAAAAATTACATTTCAAAGCATATATTTTTGTTAAAAAAATCATGCATTATTTTTTATGTTATCTAGTTGTTACGTGATTTTCCCACATCCTCCTCACGATAGTGTTATGCTCATTATTCCAGCAGAATTTATCCTGTGTATAAATAATTAATTTTAAATAAAAAAATAATTTATTTACAATTATATTAATAATTTATTAGAAATAAGCTAAAAATTATAAATTAACATCAACCTCAAATCCATCAAATCATGCCTTGTTTTGAGGAATCCATTTAGGATGCTTGGATATCTGACTCCATTGAATCAATGGAATCTCCATTGATGATTTAAACACTGATGATGTTACTCGGGTGGCCTCAATGTTTGTGAACCTAAAAATAAATGAAATAAATTCAATAGTGATTACTTCATAAATTATGTTGTAATTTAAAAAAAAAACTAAAAACCTTAACAAACTTACATTGAAAGGTCATCCTCCCACTATACCTCCTACTTGCGGGTATATTAATTCCGCTGCGAATGCACGCCGCCTCTACACTAGCGCTAGAAGAGATAGTATCAGTTGACGTCACAAGTGGTGTAGGTGCTTCTTTTTAAGAGGCAACTCAGGAAATATCATCCTTGCTGCTAGACAAACTAGCTATGACTATACATGAGCAACCAGCTCTAGCTTTCATTCTCTTCATCTACACAATTTTATATAAATAATTATATAATTGATTTCAAATGTTAAAAAAAAAAAATCAACAGCACCTCTTCTATACTGGATACTATCCAAATACACAAACATGCATATAATAATAATAGCCACAACCAATTGACCCAATCTATTATTCCAACATATTCAATTACTAATCCTAAGGTAAATTTAATATTAATAATTACAATTCAATAAATTATTCAATAATTATGCTAATACAACAATAAAATATATTCAATAAATTAAAAAAAAACTCTAGACTAACAATTAAAATTAAGAGAAAAAATTAAACATAAATCATGCAATAATAGAGTAAAATTAATAATTATTCCAAAATACTCAATTACTAATCCTAAGGTAAATTCAACATTAAGAATTAAAATTCAATAAATTATTCAATAATTATGCCAATACAACAATAAAATATATTCAATAAATTAAAAAAAAATCTAGACTAACAATTAAAATTAGTGGAAAAAATTAAACATAAATCATGCATTAATAGAGTAAAATTAATAATTATTCCAAAATATTCAATTACTAATAATAAGGTAAATTCAACATTAACAATTACAATTCAAAAAATTGTTTAATAATTATACCAATAAAACAAAAAAATAATTTAAAAAAAAACTCTAGGCTAATAATCAAAATAAATGAAAAAACTTAAACACAAATCATGCAATAATAGAGTAAAATTAATAATTATTTCAACATATTCAATTATTAATTCTAAGGTAAATTCAATATTAACTATAAATATTCAACAAATTAACTAAAAATAATTATGCCAATACAAAAATAAAAAATATTCAAAAAATTAAAAACAAAAAAAACTATAGACTTTAGGTATGACATAAGCTTACCTTAATAATGTGTTAAATTCAAGACTTTATCTACATTACACGAAAACAAAAAAACATAACAAAAATAAAAATAGTTAAAAAAAATCCCTTAAAGTAAAATGAAATAAAAAAACACATACTATTTAATTTGATGAAGATTCACAAGAAAACTCGCTGGAGATTATAGGTGAAAGCTTTGATGAATTGAAAGGAAAACAAATCAAAATTTAAGGTGAAAAACATAGGAGAATAAAAAATAAACTGAAGGGACAGTTATTGGAACTTATAGGGCAATTTTACTAATGGATTCACCAACATAAAAATAATTTTTATTTTTATTTATTCCATTCGTGAACTATAAAAAATCCACTAGTGATTTTTTGAATTTCACACCAAAAATTTTAAATACCCTCTATATTTCTTGTGGTTCATCAGGAATTCCGTCAGCAAGATTACACAATCAAAGATGCATTTAATACACCGCCCTGTGGAATTCACATAGTCTGATGGTAATGTTGTTAGTAACATTGATCGCCAATAATTTACTGACGAATGTAAATCTATCAGTATGCACATCGGTGATTATGGCATTTCAAGTAATTATTTTTAAATTCTTCATGAAATGTTGATGGACGTGAATATGTTGATATGTAGGTTAGTAATTATTGCATTGAGCAAGAAAGATTCTATTTGTATTGCCTATTTACCTTTTCTGAAAAAACTTAATTGATAAACTGTCAATTGTACAAAATAATAACAACAGTGCTTAAACAATAAATATTTCATATTACAAAATATATCATCCATAATTTAAATTACATGAAAAAAAACATTTACACAAGGCTTCATTTTGATAGTTAGTCTGAATTTCCTTCTTCTTCTTCATTAATTGAATAGTCATCACCTTTATTGTAATCTTAAATATAAATATCATCTTCTTTATCTAAATTTGCTTGTTCGCTAGAGCTCAAAACAACATTTAACTCCTCTGCGTCAACATTAACAAGACTATCATTGAAAACATGAAAATTTAAATTTTCTTTCAATTTAATGGAAGGAGCAACTTAATATAGTTCAACCAACTCACGAACTTGAAAGATTTCATCTCGCACACTTGTGTCTTCGTTCTCATCTTGAACAACCTCGACACGACCCCAGGGTTTTGTTTTTAAAATGAATAACCAATCAACTCTTAATCAATCCTTTTTAAGTAAAAGGGTGTATATGTAATAAACTTGTTGACATTGCCTTGCAAAAACAAAGACATCGTTTATGTTGCAGAGTCTAGCTTTTGAGTTGATTTCGACTAGGCCATAGTGCAGATCAACTCTGATTCCTCTGTCAGTCGTGTCATACCAATAGCAGTTGAATAAAAACACTCTATTCTACTCGTTATAATATTGCAGTTCGATGACCTTTTCTAATCTATTATAGTAGTCAACTTCTAATTCACTACTAGTGGATCCCTTAACACAAATACTGTTGTTATATGTCTTTCTTCCATGCCCATACTCTTCAATATGGAAAACATATCCATTGACAAAATACTTGTTGTAGCACTTAAATTTTCTTTTAGGCCCCAAGCTTAATTTATAGTATATATGTTATGTACATCAATAAACAGTAAATGAACAAGAATCTCATAATGACATGCATATGTACAATAATTTTACAAGTTAGAGTGAGTTTATGATAGTACTTACATGTGTTCTGAACCATGTGGCAAATTGTTCATCTTATAATGAAAGATCTGGGATTCAGTTAGCTGTGAGTTATTGGAGAACAAATATTATCAATGTTGCCTACAAGTGATAATGAGTGTATGATATTACAATATATAGTTTACTATACTTACTAACAAACTTTAAATAGTATTACACATATATAAACTTACTGAATAAAAGGTCTTAGCTCATCATAGTTACCTAGAACATAGTTGTGTGCTTGTTTGAAATCTAGTTTTGACAAATATCTTCCTCTTATGGTATTTTTAGGTTTAAGTCATCTAGTATTGGAGAAAATTAACAAGTTTCCATTGGAAGGGTCATCTAGTATTGAAGAATATTGAAAAGTTCCCATTGGAAGGCACTTCACTGCCATCATCATGCCATGAAACGCGATTGATTCTCATTCTTATATGAGATTTGAAATAGTATGGGATAACTATTGAGATCTTCTCAATAATATAGGCCTTACATATGGAAGCCTCATCTTACGCCTTGTTCTTAACTTTTTTTCTTCAGATTAAACATGTATTTGCATTGAATTAATCAATTATTTTTAATTAAAAAAACATAGAAAATACTTTTATATATGAATTACATTGCAACTATAATATCTAACTGTTTGAATGGGTGCATCTATCTATACTGGACCGATACTCCAGCTTTTGCCTTGAATGGTAGATGTATAGGGAAATTCTCCATTAAGTAAAACAATGATAGAGGAAATATCATCTCAAGTTTATAGTGTCTCATGATATTCATTTGAAGCCTCTCAATGTGCTCAACATTCAACTTGTTTAAGCATATATCTATGAAGAAATGACTGATCTTCGTGAACGCATCTCATATTTCCTTTGGCAACAAATCATGAAAAGCTAATGAGATGAGTGCTTGTATAAACACGTAGTAATCATGACTCTTCATTCTATACAATCTGCAATCCTTGTCATAGGGTGCGCGAGCTTCTAGCGACAGTGGAGGATTTTATCGTGCCTCTTATGTGAAGTGTTATGTGTTGGAAAGGGTTTTAGATTTAATCATAAAATTATGATTAATGTTTAAGAGTCGTCACCTAGTATTATGGTCACTAGGAACTTATGGTCTACAAGATTCTGAATTTTTTAATAATTTTAGAGAAAACCAGGTATTGTGATATCAAATTTGTATTCTACAGCGTAAATACGCAACTTGATATTGTAGAAAATTAGTAGAAAAATATTCAAGAAAATTACAATTTTTTTGAATGATTTTTTTTGAAAATTTTTGGATTAAAAAAAAAGAGTGGATAGTTCACCATATGAACAGAGGACGTGAATTATAATTCACAACTTTTGTTCACAAAATAGAGGTAGCGAAAAAGAGGAGGAGGAAGAAGAAGAAAAAAGGGAAGGGGAGAGAAGGCGGACAACCTAGTGTGGTGTTGGTTTGGCCAAAGATGATGGTGTGCTGCCGGTGGTTGCAATGGTGGAGGCCGGCAATAGTTTTGGGAAGAAGAAGAAAAGGTTGCAGCAGAGAAAGAAACTCTGGAGTGAGAAGAGGGAGAAGGTCGCAGTGGCTGTGCCTATTGTTGGTGAGGATTTGGGTTCGTGGGGAGGCTGAGACGCCATTTATTGGTGGAGGAGGAATGTTTTTATGGGGTCTACAAGGGCTGGAGAAGCAATGGGAGAGAAAGAAAGAAGAGGGAATGGTGGTTAGTAGAAAAAACAGGGGAGAAGTTGATTTTTTTGCTTTTTTTGGACCTCATTTTCTCCTCCCTCAGGCCATCAAATCCACCTCTATTTATAGGCAGTGAAAGAGGGCAATCTTGTCTACATTAAAGAAACATTTCAGCCCTTGATTCAAATGAAAAAGATTTCAACTATTGGCTTAAAGTAGGCGTGGCGTACTATCAAACTGTTAAATTTACAACTGCAAGCTACCAAAGCTGGCCTCTTTGGGGTGGTGTCACGTCTGTTTATTTGACTATATCCAGACATAAAGAGATGTCTAATGATTAGTTTGGTGCAAGTTTTGGCAAATTTGGTAGACAATAGGTATATTAAAATGCAACTGAAAAGTAGGTAACTAGACCATCTATTTTAGGGATTTAAAGAAGAAAATGAATAGTGCCAAAATAATATTTTTCATCAAAATTCATTTTAGTCCTTCCTTTTCAATTACTTTTAATTCAACCCCTAATTGACCCTAAAATTTTTCAATTAAGGCACTAATGAACTTTAATTGGAGCCCCTAAGTTACACACCTATTGCAATATCATTCCTAGTATCAGATTTCCTCAATTTAGCCTCTAATTGACCCACAAACTTCAATTTTCTTATAATTTAGCACTTAATTTCGATCAATTAACTTAGTAAAAATTAAATTTGATACCTTAAAATTCCAATCTTCTCAATTAAGCTAAAATTAGGGCCCCAAACTTAATTCTTCACCAATTAAGCCTTAAATACAAATAATTTGACCCATTTAAAATATAATTATGTTCTTAGACCCAAATTAATTGGACCTAAATTAAGCACTAAATCATTCAATTGGACCCATATTAACTCTTAAACATATTTAAAATTCAATTTGACCCATGATTAAATCAAATTGGCTTATTAATAATTTAATTATGTCCTTGGCCTTAATTTTTATACCAATTCATCTAATAATTATTTAATTTGACCTTGAATTTATATATTTTCTCCATTTTAGGCACAATAGGGTGCAATTAGGCCTTGAACTTCCTTCAAAAAATTACAGCTTAATTCCCTAACCTGCATTCTCCATGTTGCCAGCTTTTATTATTTTTTATTTTGAAAAAAAAAAGTGATTTTAGGGGAGTAACCCAAAATTAGGTTATGGTAGTCCTTTATATTAACCAGTCTTGATATGTTTAATGCATGTACATTTGGAAAACATAGACTCTTGAGCCATTTATAGACTAGAAGTTGTGTGTTTTTTATAACACAAAGCTTGCTCTTGGTTTTAAGATCCGTGACTCATCATAAACCAACTCTATATTTTTACAATTACAGTATAAAGTTATATCTAATTTAGCTTTGATATTGTGCTTTGTCTTCCCCTTCACATCCATAACGGTGTTGAAAATTTTCTCAAATACATTCTTTTTTATATGCATGACGTCGCAGTGCATATTGGTCTTCTAATAAGGAAGCTCCTAAAAGATAATTCACTTTACCCCATTATGAGTCAAACCAAAAAGAAGAAACTTTTGCTTATCTGATTGAAGGTCAAACACAACATCTTTGTACTCTGATATAACATCATGCAATTCTTCACTAGAAAGACGTGGGGATGCAACATCTTTTTCTACTCTACTAACAAAGAAATCTTTCCTGTTCTTTCTATGCTTATGATTAAGTGGCAAGAAATGATGTTGACAGTTATAAAAAGAAGCTTTACCTCTGTTTGCTAGCGTGAATGCCTTATTATTTTCCATGCAATATGGACATGTGAGTTTCTCATACAAGCTCCAACCAAAAAGCATTCCATAAGCTGGAAAATCATTGATAGTCCACATCAAAGTTGCCATTATAAGTAAATTTTGTTTCCTTAATATATCATAAGACAGATCTCCGAAGGACCACAACTATGTCAACTCATCAATCAACGATCAAAGATAAACATCTATATTCCACTTCAGGCTGCTTAGACTAGGTATGACAATAGATAAAAACATGAACTCTGGCTTCATACACATTCTCGATGGCAAGTTATAAACTGTGAGTATGACTGGATGATAAGAATAAAAAGCAGTAAATGACCCAAATAGGTTGAATCCGTCTATACATAACCTAAGACGCATATTCCTTAATTTAGCTAAAAAGTGAGAATGAACACTGTTAAAGCGTTTCCATGCTTTGCTGTTAAAAGGATGCACCATCACTCCAATTGCATCATGTGCTTGGTGTCATGTCATGTGCTTAGCAGTCCTTGGTGACATGAATAACCTCTACAGTCTAGGTGTAATCAGGAAGTATCTAAGTTTTTTATATGTCACTAGAGTCTTTCTCTTACCACTTCTAGGTTTGTAATAGGAAGACCCGCATCTCATGTACTTGGTTATCTCAGCATTTTCAAGATAGTATAACATGCAGAAGTTAGGGCACATGTCAATTTTATAGTATCCTAAACCAAGGGTTTTCATCATGAACTTCACAGTATGGAAGTTCTCTTTCAACATGTTCCTTTCAGGTAAAATACTTCTCGTCCATTCAATAATTTTATCATACTTGGCCTTACTTAACCCATGATCTAACCTGATGGTGAATACCTGTGCTATAGCTAGTAATTTACTATAGTTTGTGCAGCCATCTCATAATGGTTCCTTAGAATCTTTCAACAAATCAAAAAAACATAGTTGCATCTGCATTAGGTTTTTCTACGATTGGACATTGACTGATATGACCTTGATTCATTCTCATTGCATCTATAACCATATTTCTATAAGGATTAGTGTTGTCATTTACTCTTTCATGCATGTTGCTAGCACTAGAAGTTGACTCAATCACCTTCTATCTCATTCTCCTCTTACTAACAAATATTTCTCCGTGTGTATACCAAAATTGATAATTCTCCATAAACTGTTTGTGTAGAAGATGCATTATTATAACATGTGGATGCATAAACTTTTTATTTTGACACTTCCTGCATGGACACCTAATATCGTATGCAATAAAATTTCTGGAATAGATGTTGCAAAATTAATAAAACCTTGAATCCAGTTATAATCCATCTTCCACAATCCTTGGGGTGAATCTCGATACATCCATAAATGATCATCCATGACTTATATCAAACCTTTATAAAATTATGATGACATCATATATTAATTAACTAAGTTAGGTAAATAAACGTGCAAAAATATTATTTTACCTCAAGATTATCCAACAAACCAATCACAACTTCTCATAAATATTAAATATTCATTATCATTTATCAACATTAATATAAATTAATATATATATATATATAAAAATTTATGGAAATTACCATCCACAATACCATTGATAAAACTTAAAACGGACCCATTAAGCAAGCTATTAATTATTTGAAAATAGAACATGCAATTCAGTAATTCCATAAAGTTATAACAATTTACAAACAAGTACAATCTTATAAAATCTAAAACAAATCATAAGAGGTATAAAATTATACATTCATATACTACAAGTTTGTTTGAGAAATGACAATAAAACATGTACATCTACTAACAAAATACATACACTAAATAAAAACAATAAAATTTACATTTAAATGTTAAAATTTAAAAAGATATATTTCTACAAAAATTGATAAAATTCATTGGTAAATCAAAACATGGATGTTGTGAACACAAAACTTCAAGAAATATAATTTGTTGTGCTGAGATGAGGGAGATTTTTGTTTGGGGGAAGGGGGGCTAGTCGTTTGCAAATGAGGAGAGTTGGGATTAGGAAGAAGAAGGAGAAATAAGGGAGGAGCAGGTTGGCAAAGAAGGCATATATTAACTTTTTCTAACAGTTTTATAGATGGATTATTATGTCGGTAAGTCTGATGGCTATTCTAATAGAAATATATATTAACTTTTTCCAATGGTTTCATCGACGAATTATTTCATCAGTGAGTCCAATGACTATTCTAACGGAAACATCAACACGATAATCCATCAGTAAGTCCGATGGCTATTCTAATGAAAACATTGACACATCACTGTATGGATCTGTCATTTCAAATCCCTTAGTGATTTTATTGGCATTTTAAATGGTGAACCGGTCACGTCATTATACGGGGCTGCCGTTTGGAATCTGTTGGTGATTTCATCAGAAAAAATTACACAGCCAAGACCTCTACATCAGGGACCTGCCTTTTTTTCTTTTTAATTCTGAACTTTCCATCTGTAATTCAGTTGGTAACTACCACCGGTAGTTATCAACTGAATTACGGATATAAAAAGGTTTGTCAGTAATTTCAACCTTAAATTACCCATAGAAATATTCTGTCGATAAATCCATTACTATTAAATGAATTTTTTGTAGTGATTTAGCAAGCACATATATATTATTAAACTTCAGATCCGGAATGTGTTGGGTGTTTATTTTTTAAATAAAGGCTGGGACTAAATTTAAAAAATCATAAATTGGAGGCAAACAACTTTTTGGCTTCGAAGGAAAGTTACAAGAGTTAGAAAGGACTACCCATGTTCAAAGTAGGGTAAAAACAGGATACCCATTGTTATAAAGCAAAGGAAAAATGAAAGTATTTTTCATCGTCATCACGTTCGGTCAAACTCCATTTTTTGGGTGAAGGTAAACTTATGTGGTGATCATATCCAGTTATTAGCACTCGGACATCTCTTACTTTTCATGATTCCAATCTATGAAACAACTAATTCAAAAGATAATTGTTGAACGGAAACGAAATAGATTTCCTGTGAATACATGAAATTGTGTGGAACGACTACTAATGTTCAAATTAGGGTCATATTAATTTGAAGTTCTTCAACGACGAAAACATGGTTGCTTTTCATCACGAGTCTATGAGAACTTTAGTAAGAATTTACAGAAGAAAGTAGAAGAAAGAGTTGGGTTCGTATTTGAGGAGTTAACTTCTCCAAGGACAAGCTATCTTCTTGGTCATATTATTTGAAGTTCTTCAACGAAGAAAGCATGACTCGGCTGCTTTTCATCAAGAATATATGTATTGAATTCTTGAATTTCAAAATTATTTTATACACTTCCTCCCCATTGCATGCTAATACCATCAATGATCAAACGCATGACTTGACTTGTCAAAGAAAATAATGCCTAGGAGTTCTTGATAAAAAAAAAAAAACACAAACATGTGACATTTCCCACTTTCAACTTTTCAACGGACGGTACTCTCTATATATACCTCCAAGCCACGACATTACGAAGCACAACCAAGGCATTACGAAAATATTACGCCCTGTCAAGCAAAACCAAAAGCCTTTACTTTTTTTATACTACTATCAATCAGCAAAAAAAAATAACAAAATGGCAGATAGCAACAGTCAAACAAAGCATTTTGTTTTGATCCACGGTTCAGCTTCAGGAGCTTGGGCATGGTACAAGGTGAAGACAATGCTAGAGGCAGCTGGCCACTCTGTCACAGCCCTTGACATGAGTGCATCAGGGGTGAACACAAAAACACTGGAAGAAGTTGTTACTTTTGATCAGTATAACGAGCCCTTGATCGAGTTCATGGCCAACTTAGCTGAAGATGAAAAGGTTGTGTTGGTGGGTCATAGTCTAGGTGGCTTAAACGTGGCTTTTGCTATGGAGAAGTTCCCAGAGAAGATTTCCCTAGCTGTTTTTGTTACAGCATTCTTGTCTGATACCGAGCACCAGCCATCGTATATGCTAGAGAAGGTACCGCAATTTATTTTATTTTGCATTTAATTAAGGCCCTTTAATTGATTGCTTTTAACTTAGATGATGAACACGAGTGCCCGGATCTGTTCTGTTTAAGGTCCAACAACAAAACCCACGGGCAAAACCTTTTGCTTAATTCAACAAGCAAAATTCATAGCATTAATGCACTTGAAAACATGCAAATGTAAAGGCATTACCAATCATCTCTAACTTTAAATTAAACCCTTATACATTTTGTTCTTTCTGTTAGTTTATCGAAAATAGCCCAGCCGTGGCAGAAGGGTGGCAGAGTGTAGTGTCTTCAACCACGGGATACGAGGCATTCATGAAGTCCACTGCTTTTACCCTTGCCTCCCCTGAGGTACGGCTCATAAATCTGAATAAAAATTGATTTTCGATCTTGGACTGATCTGTTTGACCCTAATAACTAGTGTAGTGATGATATTTTTGTTTTGTGTGCAGGATCTCAGTCTCCAAACGCTTTTAAAGAGATCAGGATCGTTGTTTCTTGAAAGTCTGGCCAGGGCAAACAAGTTCACGAAGGAGAAATTTGGATCAGTTGTGCGAGATTATGTTGTTTGTACTCAAGATTTATTGGTGGTTCCGTCATTGCAGCGCTTCATGATTGAACACAATGAGGTTAAGGAAGTGATGGAGATTCCAGCAGATCACATGGCAATTGTTTCTAGGCCTAAAGAACTCTGTCAATGTCTTCTGGAGTTTGCACGTAAGCATGCATAGATTGTTGTTAATTGGTGCGCTACTTATAAATGTAATAATGTGCGACATTTGTATCTAGTTCCAGGCTGCCTATATATGCATAATAGGATCGCTGTTGAAATAAAATAAAGAAGAGATAGATGGTGGCTTCATCTTTAGATTTGTTCCTATTTGTATTTGTATTTATTATATTTTTATTATGTATGATAAACAAGATTGGTTTGTATTATTTATAATAAACAAGATTGATTTCTAGTCTGACTTGATTTTTTATATTATGTTCTCTGCTTGCACTATTGTTATATACCATCCATGCACAGCAAACTTCAAACTTTTCACTTAACATACGTAGCTATTAGAAATGAATAAAACCGAGGGCCTAGAAAAAATAAAACTTTAATAAAAGGGTTAAATACAACTAATAAAATAAGACTTAAATTAGAAAAAAATAATACATCATGGATTTTTATTGAAAAATAAAATTGAATACCATCAAAATTTTAACAAAATGATAAAAACAAAAACTATTAAGAATCAAAATAATAAAGATCAAATTGAAAAATATAATATACAACAAATTATTATTTGAAAACAATAATTAAATTTTAACCCCCACATACACATAAACACATATACATACATGCATCCATCCATCCATACATACATACATATATAAACACACACATACATGCGTGTGTGTTTCATTTTATGTTTTTTTGAAATTGATAATTATAATAATAATAAGATATACATATTTGCATGAACTTGTTAAATTAAAAGGTTATGAATCATTTAACATAAATAAAACTTTTTTTTTGAAAAAAAATATATTATGTTATAGTTTTTGTTAGTCTATTATATCTCAAAGGTACAACAACAAAATATAATCAAAACAAAATATAATCAAAGGTAATTGAGTTAATTTCAATTTAAGCCATATGGTTTCAGACAAATCACAATTATCTTTTAAAAATAAAATGGTATCTATTTTTCTCTTAAGCACTAAATTACCTGTTAATGTTTTCATTTAGGCAATCCAAACTTACAAAAAATAAAATCAAATTTTGTACCATAGTTTTTTTAATTTAATCATATAGAAGCCACTTAAAATAATTTGATGAGATTTATTCCGACAAAAACATGTCTTTTTATTAGTAGAATATTACGTATTAAAAACTAAAAGAAATTAAAATAAATAATCATTAAACTTTTAATGATTTCAATTAAGAAGGAGAAAAATATATCTCTTCAATCAAAACTCCCTTTTCTTATTCATGATTCTTATTTGTTTTGATGAAAAAATTATCTTATAAAAAATATTATCTTAAAAAAATATAAACTTATCAAGATATGAAAAAAAAATGTTTGAATAACTTAAAAAATATCATGACTTGATTTTTTTTTAACATGATTGTAAGCAAAAACTAAAAGAATAATTAAACTAAGAAAATAATACATACATACATACGTGTGTGCTTATAAACTACCATTGAATATTCATCTTTTCCAAAGCCATTCTCTCCTTTTCTCTTTTCCAACGACTTTCTCCATCCTCTTTCAACATTCAAGGCTAAAACATAAAATAGATAATCGGGAACAAACATATAAAAATTTAAATTCTAGAGATCAAATAAATTTTTTTACACCTTTTTAGTTGAGAAAATGAAAAGGACTCTAGTTTTTTTCTTATTAATTTTAGTTCTTGTTTTTTAAACTTTTTAAAAAAAATATTACAATCTAAAATTTTATTTTGTAATATCAATACTTACTTTTAGTTGCTGAATTTTTTCAAACACATCATGCATGAGATATAATTTAAAACAAAAAAAAATCTTATGATTAGATAACTATAATCACATAACTTGTAAGAATAAAACTGTAAAGAAATAAAATTTAGGATCTCGGCTTCTTTATGACTTAGTTTAAATCAATCATAGCTTTGCTCTTTTATTCCATAGTAGCATTGGGTTTTTACCCAAAAACTTAGATCTCAAAAATCAACACCACACCAATATACCAATATATGGTTGTCCTTTAAACCCAAGAGCTTACCTTTTTTTTTTATTTATTTACGTGGGGTGTCCGGGCCAGCTTGCGCGCACCACGACTAATTCTCACAACCTACTTAACATCCTGCAAGTCCAGTGAGCAGGTAAGGCACCACCGGGGTGACAGGCATACACGGTAAGACTTGAACCCGAATGCAGAGGAAGGGAACAAATCCCTTCCACCGCTAGACTCTAAGCTCGCGCGCAGCTTAGCTTTATTCTGCTAGAAGGTTGTGCTCGTTTTTGTGAGTCCTTTTTACAGGTTAAAGAAAGCATCCGATTTGCACTTGTTGATGCTCATCACTCCCACAAGACGACACTTTTTCTTTGTTGTCCGATAATCTCTAGTCAAAGGTTGATTTTGAATATTGAACAAATTTCTTAACCTATTAACGTGTTGCTGTGATAATGAAAACGATTCAGTGAATATATGGGAAGATTATGGTTTAGTGATGTATTAAAGTGTGTGCGGGTATTGCATGGTATTTGTTTCTTTGAGCATAGATAAATAGAAAGGGTTGCATGCAAAATATCTATCAATTTGTTTTTTATTTTAGCATGGTCAAGCAAAAACAGAAATTTTCTTTGTATAATTCAGCATTTTGTCAAAAACTATGGTTAGCATTTAAAAGAACAAAATACATTTAGTCATTAGTATTTTTTTTCCTAAAAAATATTTACATGCATTTTTAGGCTTAATAAAATCTTTATTAAGTCCATTAAAAACTTGGCATAAATTAAATGGTCATGTAAGCTTACATGAACAAACAAAAAGACTGAAACTGAAAACTCATTGTTTTTGAAGAATAAGCAATATGAAAATTTTCAATTGGTAAAAGATAAATTTTTTTAATAAAAAGGTCACATTCCAATTTATCATTCTTGTATGTCCAAAGTTTATTTTAAAATTAAATTAAAAAATTGATCAAGGTAAATGGTTTTATAGTGAGTTGTTACCTTAAATAAAAATAATACAGTTTTCAAACCTTCAATAATTTGGAAACAACTACTAAAGCAAAGTCAAGAATACTTACTCGAATTAATATTTACCAATATCAAAATTAAAAATATCACTTTACTCATTCATTGATATTAGAATTAGTACTATTAATATTTATTAATATCAAATTTTGAAATATTTTATGACTTTTATTTACTAATATCAGAATTAAAAATATTAGTATCAACTTTGAATCCTAATATTCAATAGTACAATCAACTTTAGAGTTGACAATATTTTTAGATAAATATGTATTGATATTAAAGTTCAAAATATTAGAGATAGTCTATCAATAACACAGCATAATAAACTCTTGGTAATTTAAGACAAATACAACAATATTGTTTATGTTGGATAAGACATTTTAGTGTGATATTATCTTCTCTTAAGTATAATCAATCTTGTATTTTAAAATTTTTATCGATCAATTAGAATTTTTTAATATTTATAATACTATATAATGACTTTTCAAATAAAACCCTCTCCCCTCGAGAAAAAGATATATGTTATGTTCTATGTTCATAAAGATCATCATGATGTTAGTTAGATAATGACGAATATATCCATATTGGATTAATCTCATGAAATTACCAAATTATATAATTTATGTTTTCTTGATCATCCAATTTGAGAATAATCCAGTTTCTCCCTCCAAGGTTTAATTGTATCAATGTCCCTCCTAAACTTATGATTACATATCAATGTTTCCTCTCTAGTTACCCAAACTATAATAATAATAATAATAACAATAACAACAAATGAGTAGACCCTAGAGTTTTGAAACTTAATCATATAAAACATTTTTAATATAATTTGAGTAGATAATATCTTCTATAACAACTAAAAGATCCAATTGATAACAAGTACATCATTTATATTTAAAAATATAAGATACATAATTAAAATATATCTTTCATTTATTATGGTTTACATTAGAATTAAAAACATATAAAATATAATATTTGAAAATAAAAGGTGGGACTAAATTTAAAAAATCATAAATCGGAGGCCTCATCATGCAAACAACTCTTTGGTTTAGAAGGAAACTTCAAAGTAGGGTAAAAACAGGATACCCATTGTTATAAACATCTAATTAATATTTGAAAAGGAACAATGAAAGTATTTTCCATCGTGATCACGTTCGGTCAAACTCCTTGTTTGGGTCAAGGTAAAATTATGTGGTGATCATATCCAGTTATTAGTAGTCGGACATCTCTTACTTTTCATTATTCCAATCTATGAAATACCTATTTTTTTTACAGCACTAACTCAAAAGATAATTGTTACGAAAACGGAAAAGATTTCCTGTAAATATATAAAATTGTTTGAAACGACTACTCATGTTCAAAGTAGGGTCATATTAAATTGAAGTTCTTCAACGACGAAAACATGGCTGCTTTTCGTCATGAGTCTATGAGAATTTTCCTAAGAATTTACAGAAGAAAGTAGAAGAAAGAGTTGGGTTTGTATTTGAGGAGTTAACTTCTCCAAGGACAAGCTATCTTCTTGGTCATATTATTTGAAGTTCTTCAACGAGGAAAGCATGGCTGCTTTTCATCATGAATATATATTTTTAATCGTTGAATTTCATGTGACTTGACATTTCCCACTTTCAACTTTTCAACAGACGGTATTCTCCGTATATACCACCAAGCCACGACATCACTAAGCACAATCAAGGCATTACGAAAATATTACGTCCTGTCAAGCAAAACCAAAAGCCTTTACTTTTTTTTATAGTACTATCAATCAGCAAAAAAAAATAACAAAATGGGAGATAGCAACAATCAAACAACGCATTTTGTTTTGATCCATGCTTCAGCTTCAGGAGCTTGGGCGTGGTACAAGGTGAGAACAATGCTAGAGGCAGCTGGCCACACTGTCACAGCCCTTGACATGAGTGCATTGTGAAAGCAAGCTAGCACAGCCAGCTTGGTTAAAAATAATAGGTACCAATTCAGTCCTACTTGCAATATCAATTGCTATCATCTAACTTTGTTATTGTCTTGTGCAAGATAAAGGCAAAGATTCTTGCCTATAAATAAACAGTGTATACTTATCCTATTTGCACAACTTAAGAGAAAGAAACTGAGAGCAAGTAAAGAGAAAGAAAAGAAGGTGAAGAGAGAGTATCCCATAAAATTGTGAGGTATTTGTGAGATAGTAAATGAGGTATTTTCTTCTATTATTAGAGAGATTTCAGTTATTCTCCTATTAATAAAGAGAAGTTGTAATTCTCACATTACTTAGTAAGATTATTCTATATTTTACTATGGATGTAGCCCAATTGGGTGAACTATGTAAATTCCTATGTGTCATTTCTCATTTTATCTTGTCCCTTTACCTTTTTTATCTTGTCGGGTTTGCATGTCAGCATCCTAACAGTGGTATCAGAGCGTTCTGGTTGGTGTTGTTAATACACAAAAGTTATTCGTGTATACGATCACTATTCACGTATACGACACTATTCACCTATACGGAACAATACATCCATACGGTACTGTTCACATACAGTACTGTTAGCATATATAGAAAGTCAGTGCGGTGATTAAATACAATTTAGGAAGTTCTGTCTAAGGAGATTGGGTTTTAAGCGGAATAGTTTGTGACCCCTCCAATCTTTTCTGGGAACTTACTTAGTGAAGTATTATTCACATGATACTATTTCTATATACGTTACAGATCTATGAAACGGTGATAGCTGAATAGATCTTGATGAATACAATAGCAGCAAAGTACGAGATTGAAAGGTTTAATGGGAGCAATTTTTCACTATGAAAATTGAAAATCAAGGCAATCTTAAGGAAAGACAATTACTTGGTAGCAATTGGGGATCGGCCCGCAGAGATCACTAATGATGCAAAATGGAATGAGATTGATGGCAATGCTATTGCTAACATACATTTAACATTAGTCGATTAAGTATTATCAAGTGTGGCGGAGAAGAAAACAGCCAAGAAGATATGGGAGACTCTAATAAAGCTATACGAGTTCAAGTCTTTGCACAATAAGATTTTCTTAAAACAGAGACTTTATACCCTTCGAATGGCAGAAACTACATCAGTGATTGACCACATCAACACAATAAGAACTCTATTTTCACAACTCACTACATTGGGTTAGCAAATAAAGGAAAATAAACGTACAGAGCTTCTACTTCAAAGTCTTCTTGATTCATATGATCAACTCATTATCAACTTCACAAATAATATCCTCTCAGATTATCTAGTCTTCGATGATGTTGCAGCCGCTATTTTGGAAGAAGAAAATAGGCATAAAAACAAAGGAGACAGAAATAGTTCAAACCAAGTAGAGGCGTTGTTGGTGTCAAGAGGAAGATCAACAGAGCGTGGCTCTAGTGGGAGTCAAAGGCAGGGGAGGTCCAAATCAAGAAGTTAGAAGGCTGTGAAATGCTACAACTGTGGCAAAAAGAGGCACTTCAAAAAGGATTATTGGTTTAAAAAGGGTATAGAGAAGACTGCAGAGTCATTAAAATCTCAAGGATGTGTTGCGAGCACCTCAAAAGATGGAGAGATTTTATATAGTGAAGCAGTGACAATCTCTACAGATAAAAAAGAGCTCACTGAGGTCTGGCTAATGGATTTAAAAGCAACATGGCATATGACTTCTAATCAAGATTGGTTCCATATATATAAACCTATCTTTGGAAGCAAAGTGTTCATGGGTGATAATCATGCTTTAGAGATTGTTGGCATTGGCACCATCAAATTAAAGATGTATGATGGCTTAATTTGTACTATTTCAAAAGTGCGACATGTGAAAGACTTAAAAAAAAATCTTTTATCTATAGGACAATTTGATAGTCTTAGCTACAAGATCCGAACAAACAATGGAATCATAAAAATCATCAAAAGAGCGCTGGTGGTTTTAAAGGAAATAAAGACAATTATAAATATATTTGTATTAATAGGAGAAACACATCATGAGGTTGAAGTGTCAATCGCATCAGCTAGTTCTGCAGAAAAGAAGATGATGATGTGGTATCAAAAACTAGGTCACATGTCAAAGAAAGGTTTAAAGGTTCTCTCTAATCAGAAGTTACTCCTTGGCTTACAAAGGTTACTTTACCTTTTTATGAGCACTGTGTTACAAGTAAACAGCACAGATTGAAGTTTGGCACATCAACAACTACGAGTAAATACATCTTAGACCTAATTCACTCTGATGTTTGGCAAGCACCGGTTGTATCCTTGGGAGGAGCAAGATACTTTGTATCATTCATAGATGACTTCTCTAGGAGATGTTGGGTGTATCCAATTAGAAGGAAGGTAGATGTGCTTGCAGTCTTTAAAACTTTCAAAGTGCAGGTGGAACTTGAATCTGAAAAGAAGATCAAGTGTTTGAGGACTGATAATGGAGGAGAATATATCAGTGATGAATTTGATAACTTCTATCAACATGAAGGTATTAAAAGGCAGTTCACAACGGCATACACTCCACAGCAAAATATAGTGGCAAAGTGGATGAATTGAACTCTATTAGAAAGAACAAGAGCAATGTTGAAGGCTGCAGGTCTAGGAAAGTCATTCTGGGTAGAAGCAGTCAATACCGCCTGTTATGTGATAAATCGATCTCCATCAACTGTAATTGAGCTGAAGACATCGATGGAGATGTGGACCGAAAAAGCAGCTGATTATTCTCGATTGCATATATTTGGAAGTCCTGTGTATGTGATGTACAATACACAAGAAGTTAGCAAGCTGGATTCAAAATCCAGAAAATGTGTATTCATGAGATATATTGATGGAGTGAAGGGGTATCACGTGTGGGATCCCACTGCCCAAAAGGTAGTTATCAGCAGAGATGTCATATTTGCAGAAGGTAAAATGCAAATAGAAGAACATAATAGCATTCTAAAGGAGACTATAGCAGTCCATGTGGAAAATACTCAGAATCATGCTTCTTTTAAAGTTGTACTAAAGCATAAAAAGCAAGAACAAATAGAGTTTGAAACTCCTGAAGTTTGGCGGTCGACTCATGAAAGAAGACCACCGGTTTGGCACTCAAAATATGTTACTGAAAGTAACATTGCATACTGTCTTCTAACAAAGGATGGAGAGCCATTAACTTTTCATAAGGCTATCAAAAGCATAAATGTATTTATGTGGATGACAGCAATGTAAAAGGAGATTGAAGCTCTGCACAAGAATAATACTTAGGATCTTATTCCACTACCACAAGAAAGAAAGGTCATTGGTAAAAAATAGGTTAACAAGATAAAACGTGATGGCAATGATCTAGTGGAACGGTATCATGCAAGATTGGTAGTGAAAAGATATGCTCAGAAAGAAGGAATAAACTTCAATGAGATATTTTCTCTGGTGGTACAACCTACGACAATCAGAGTAATCTTGACATTATGTGTTATATTTGATCTTCACTTGGAGCAATTAGATGTGAAAACTGTATTTCTTCATGGAGAACTTGAAAAAGAAATTTATATGCTCTAACCAAAGGGTTTTGTTGAAACAGATAAAGAGAACTTAGTTTGCAAGTTGAACAAATCTCTATACGGTCTCAAACAGGCGCCTAGATGTTGGTACAAGAGATTTGATTCCTTTATAATTAGCTTTGGGTACAACAGACTCAATTCAGACCATTGTACGTATTACAAGAGGTTTGAAGAAGATTTCATCATTTTATTGTTGTACGTGAATGACATGTTGGTGATAGGCTCCAACAAAGATCGAGTCCAAGAATTGAAGGCACAATTGGCTAAGAAGTTTGATATGAAGGACTTGGGACCAGCAAATAAGATTCTAGGGATGCAAATTTACCGAGACAGAAGTAAGAGGAAGATTTGACTTTCTCAGAAGAATTATTTGAAGAAGATCTTGCGATGCTTCAATATGCAAGATTGTAAGCCAATTTCCACCCCACTTCCTATTAACTTCAAATTATCCTCAAGTATGTCTCCTAGCAATGAAGTAGAGAGGATAGAGATGTCTCGAGTACCATATGCATCAGCAGTGGGAAGTTTAATATTTGTCATGATATGTATAAGACCATACATTGCACAAGCAGTGGGAGTAGCTAGTCGATACATAGCAAATCCTGGTAGAGAGCATTGGAATACTATTAATAGGATCTTAAGATATATTAAGGGTACCTCAGATGTTGCATTATGTTATGGAGGATCAGAATTTACTATCAGAGGTTATGTTGATTTAGATTTTGCTGGTGACCTTAAGAATAGAAAATCCACTACAGGCTATGTGTTCATAATTGTAGGAGGAGCTGTGAGCTGGGTCTCTAAACTACAGACTGTTGTAACATTATCCATAATAGAAGCTAAGTACATGGTAGCTACACAAGCTTGTAAAAAAGTAATATGGATGAAGAAACTTATGAAGGAGCTCGGGCACAAACAAGAGAATATTCTTTTGTATTGTGATAGGCAGAGTGTTTTGCATATTGCAAGAAATCCAGCATTTCATTCAAGAACAAAACATATAGATGTTCAGTATCACTTTGTTCGTGAAGTGGTGGAAGACGGAAGTGTGGATTTTTAGAAGATTCACACAAAGAAAAACCCAGCAGATGCTTTAACCAAATCAGTCAACACCGATAAGTATATATAGTGCAGATCCTCTTATGGCTTAGTAGAAACATAAACAATATGAAAATGGCAAGTATAGAAAGGATAGAAGAAGCACAAATGATCAAGTGTCAAGACTTGATTAACTCATCAAAGTCTTCAAGTGGGAGAATGTGAAAGCAAGCTGGCACAGCCAACTTGGTCAAAAATAATGGGCACCAATTCGATGCTACTTGCAGCATGAATTGGTGCCACCTAACCTTGTTATTGTCTTTTGCAAGACAAAGGCAAGGATTCTTGCCTATAAATAGGCAATGTATCCTTACCTCATTTGCACAACTTAAAGAGAGAGAAATTGAGAGCAAGTAGAGAGAAAGAAGAGATGGTGAAGAAAGAGTATCCCATAAAATTGTGAAGTATTTGTGAGATAGTAAATGAGGTATTTTCTTCTATTATTAAAAATATTTCAGTTATTTTTCTATTAATAGTGAGAGGTTGTAATTCCCACATTGCTCAGTAAAATTATTCTATACTTACCTGTGGATGTAACCCAACTGGGTGAACCATGTAAATTCTTGTATGTCATTTCTTATTTTATCTTATCCCTTTACCTTTTTTATCTTGTCGAGTTTGCATATCAATATCCTAACATGCATCAGGGGTGAATATAAAAACACTGGAAGAAGTTGTTACTTTTGATCAATACAACGCGCCCTTGATCGAGTTCATGGCCAACTTAGCTGAAAATGAAAAGGTTGTATTGGTGGGTCATAGTCTAGGTGGCTTAAACGTGGCTTTTGCTATGGAGAAGTTCCGAGAGAAGATTTCTCTAGCTGTTTTTGTTAGAGCATTCTTGCCTGATACCGAGCACCAGCCATCGTATATGTTAGAGAAGGTACCGCAATTTATTTTATTTTGCATTTAATTAAGGCCCTTTAATTGAAAACATGCAAATGTAAAGGCATTACCAATCATCTCTAATTTTCAATTAACCCCTTTACATTTTGTTCTTTCTGTTAGTTTATTGAAAGTAGCCCAGCCGTGGCAGCCGGGTGGCAGAGTGTAGTGTCTTCAACCACGGGATACGAGGCATTCATGAAGTCCACTGCTCCCCTGAGGTACGGCTCATAAATCTGAATACAAATTGATTTTCGATCTTGGACTGATCTGTTTGACTGTAATAACTAGTGTAGTGATGATATATTTTTCTTGTTTGCAGGATCTCAGTCTCCAAACGCTTTTAAAGAGATCAGGATCATTGTTTCTTGAAAGTCTGGCCAGGGCAAACAAGTTCACGAAGGAGAAATTTGGATCGGTTGTGCGAGATTATGTTGTTTGTACTCAAGATTTATTGGTGGTTCCGTCATTGCAGCGCTTCATGATTGAACACAATGAGGTTAAGGAAGTGATGGAGATTCCAGCAGATCATGTGGCAATTGTTTCTAGGCCTAAAGAGCTTTGTCAATGTCTTCTGGAGTTTGCACGTAAGCATGCATAGATTGTTGTTAATTGGTGCGCTAATTATAAATGTAATAATGTGCAACATTTGTATCTAGTTCCGGGCTGCCCATATATGCATAATAGGATGGTTGTTGAAATAAAATAAAGAAGAGATAGATGGTGGCTTCATCTTTAGATTTGCTCTTAGGAATATTCTTTGAATTGCAACCGCACCGTACGTGTCTTCATTATTTGTGTTTGTATTTATTGTATTATTTTCCAATTATGAATAGTAAACAAGATTGGTTTCTAGGCTTGCTTGATTTGTTATATTATGTTCTCTGCTTGCATTATTGTCATCTTCCATGCAAAACAAACTTCACTTACCATAGGTAGCTACGGCTCCTTTTACTAAAGTTAAATAAATTATATACTCCATCTATACCATAATAATGTTTTAAAAGTTAAATACACATAAGTAATTATTACTACAATATGTGTATCATTCTATATAGCTAAAAAATTATTAAAAGAGTTGCGAATATCAAAAAAAAAACCTACAAAGATTTATGTGGACAACTTATTAGCTATTGTATTAGCTAAAAATCTAATTTTTCATAACAAAAATAATTATATCAACATAAGATTTTATAATTTTATTATGTAAGAGACTGCATTACAAATAAAACAAGTTGAAATCAAACATGTGAAGACTAAAGATTAAGTTACAGGTATTTTTATAAAGTCACGTAAATATAATATTTTTGCAAAGATAAAAGATATGTTAGGAATTACAAAAAATTATAACAATTGATATTGAGGGAAAGTGTTGAAATTCAATATTAACTAGGATTTATAAAGAGTTTTAATATTAACTAAACAAAAAATCCTTGATAGAGAAGGATTTATAATAAATTAGTTTATTATAATTTTTGTCTAAATAGAATATTAGATTCTTTTAGGACTTTCTTTGAATAGTTTAAGGCTTGTAATCTTAAACATTAAAAAGAGTTGAGAGAGATTAAAAAAAAAAAGAAGAAGAAGCTAAAAAGATATATTTTTACAGAAAACTTTCAATAAAACATCATTCATCTCATTCTTTTTCTTGTTTTTTAGTTTTGTTTTCATGTTTGTTATTATAAATTAGCTATCATACCCTATCCTTCTCTTCCAACATTTATGATGTATCATTATCCAGTGTTCTGCATATGTATGTGATAGCATGCAATGCATCTTGGCTGCATATGCTTAGGATTTGTCTTTGAATGCTAGAGGAATTGACTTTTCTCGCTATTAAAGAAAGAAAAAGGAGAAATCCATGTAGATACCTCATGTCGTCTGCATAGATGATTTTCATCTTCACCATTTGGGTTTGTTGCTTAATATTTAAAGTGATATCAGTTTCTGCTTATGCTTATTGATTTCCAGTACTTCACCTCATTAATCTTCTGAGCACTGGTTACACTTTTGTCATCATTATTCGCAGGAATTCGAAGTCTTTCACTTTCCCTATGTGAATTGTAAAGGATCTATTCTCTGATTAGACTTGCTAGCTCCTCAATCACATCCCTTCATTATGATTATCAAACATAGTTGCTTCCTTGCATAATATGTCCGCTTCTGCCTATGGCAGTTCAGCAGACCTAGAATGGAATTTATTTAATCAGAACAAGTCTCGAAAACCCAAAAATAATCTCTCATGTTGTATGTATGCTGATGACTGCTACTGACATATACTAGAAGAAGTTGCATTGCACTTTAAGCAACATAGAAGAGATGAACACCAAGAAACATGGTCAAATTTAATGCATCAAATGAATTAAGAAAATCGATGATGTTTCCAAGTAATTCTAATTAAAACCCAAAGTATGTTGCTGCCTATTTATACTCTCCTCTGTTGTGCATTACTTCCAATCTGCAATGAGTTCACAGAAAATATCTACAAGTATTTATCGCCAATCTTCAGAAGACAAGAGCAGAGCTCTAGTGGTTTAGAAAACATGGCCATGTGATCAGAACCAGAGATGACCATCACTTCATCCACGGGGTTGTTTTCAATCATCCATGTTTGCCTAGGATCTTTTTCTTGGTCACATACTACGTAAATTCGACGAACAGATCCATATTTCTCCTTGGTGACAATCACAGCCTTTTCAGTTTCTAAACTACTGTAGATAGGGAAAGGTCTAACCAACAATGTAGCTAGCGTCAAATCCTGGGTGAATATATAATGATTAGAAATGATAATTATCCTAATCAGATTTACGAGCACTATTTTTCCTGACAAGTGAAAAGGGAGGTCTTACCTCAGGTGGGGAAAGGTGGTAGAACCTGGAAGCCATGTAGTTGGGACCATGGACTACGGCAGTTGGAGGGTTGTCATGGCCATTACCAAACACATATTGTGTATCCATGTAGGACACTGATGTTTGAGAAGACTGCATGTTTTTGCAAAGTAGGTATCATTAGTTAGTTCATTCACTAGAAACAAAAGCTAATAACTCAATAGTGAAATACAAAGCAAAGAAAAAAACACGGGAAAGGTAAGAAACCTCTTCTCAAGTAAATCTCAATTCAGCATTCTATAATTGCCCTATAACCATAATCAACAGGTAACTTGACATTAGATCGTGCTCCTTAAACTCCACTGTTCAGAAGTAAGCCTACTAAACTTTTATTTAAGGCAATAGCAACTCAAATTGATAATAAACACCATATGGGACTAATCACAAGCTTTTGAATCCACCTGTAGACCAGGTGCAGGAGACAATCCTGCTCTTAACCAGGAATAACAATATCAGCAATCTTCCTGCCTTAGACAAAATCTGACAAGTTAAAGTTAATGAAGTTCGCAAACCCTTATTTAGTCTATTAGCAAAATTTGGCAAATGACAACACATTTATACTGCAGCCAGTAAAATGGCTAAATCCCCCATCTTAGAAGACTGTTTCTTTTGGAATAGATGTTATCACTACTATCGTGGAAGTAGCTTTCATAGAGAAGCGGATAGAATGGTTAATATCCTCCACGTGGATTGCAATACCATGTTGACCTCAACAATCCCAGTTGCGAGGGTAGAGGCAGCCTCTTGATCTACATGGGTATGGTGGAGATTTATGGTTTTGGATAAAACTCTCTGAGTTTGCAGGAACCATACAGGCAGAGGAGTTTATTGATTGGTAAATAAAGTAGACAGGATTTTCGAGTACAAAGACATCATAGAGCAGATAAGGGTGATGCTAATCACCATCGATTGAAGGGGCGAGCTTCTGCTAGGTGGGAGCAATAAAAGATATCACAGAAAAGATAGGACATACACGAGATTAATGATTGGAAGAAGATAAGGAAAAAGATAAAGGCGTACTTTTTTATTTTCAAGTACACTGAGACTTTGTAATAACAACTCCATTCATTGAGAAAAGATTGGAGGATTGTGAATCAATACACTGAAAATTTCTACTAAATGATGGCTAATAATGATATGTCAGGAATAAAACAACAGTAGTCCATCTAGAGCATCATTCCCATTCTGAAATTGCAATGTATAAATCGATTCTCCAGTCCCTTTTCCCGGTTCCCCTTACCCTAGTTTAAGCAATTAAAAAAAGACACTAAACAACTATAGCTCCCATCTATTACTGTTATTAGAGAAATAATAAACAAACCACACTAGCAACTATTTTTTAAGTTTTATACTTAAGCAAACATTTTGATCCCAGAAAACCTAAATTTACCTATGTGGGAAATATTCATAATCAAGCCCAACTGCCTGCCCACGAAGCTTATCTACATTTATACCATCTGAATTACTAAACCAAATGATACAAGTGGTGCATTTGAAATCAACTGATGATTAAACCACATAGTTAATGGTGTCCACAGAATTAGACTGTCAGGCAAGAACATAATATTGACTTTCTATTTCTTTGAAGGGGAGGTGGGGGCACAAACAGTACCTTTTCTGCTATTGCTTTGAAGCTTAAGTCAGGACCAGGCATAACAGCTGCAGCGAAAACAGCAGCTGAAATTTTCTCAGGAAACCTTTCCATAGCAACAGAAATGCATATCCCACTCATGCTGTGTCCCACTAGAACCACCCTCTCCTCTGGTGGCAAAGACTCCATAAATTCCATCAAGGGCTCAAAATAGTCTTCAAATGAATGGAGCTCGTGAACTTGCTTTGGATGTACCCCTGATGCAGCCATGTCCAAAGCTGTAACATTATGACCTGCAGATTTTAGCTGAGCTGATACTTTATACCAACACCATGCTCCATGGCAGGCTCCATGGACTAACACAAAATGCCTCTTTGTTTTAAAATTACTAGGCAGTTTTGCGCAAGCTACAGGAGACACTCCTGTGGAAAGAAGTTTTTGTGATGGGGTAGCAGGTTTTGGAAAGAGGAAAAGTCTATCTTGTCTGTTGCATATTTCCAGAGGATACAAGATTGGTTTCACTGAAGGGGACAGAGAATTGAAGAGCATTTCTATTCTCGATTTTGATCCTGACTTTGGTGAGAGAGAGAAACGGGGCAGGTTACTGCCAGCCATTTTAATCCTTTCAATAATTATCCCCTTCTTTTCCTTTCTTTTCTGTGTTTTGTTTTAGATGGAAAGCTTGTTCATTAAGTAGCATCAAAGTGATGGAATGTATGCGATCAGCCTTGCATGATTTTAACACCATTTTATTTAGATATATTTTAAAATAATATACATAAACTCAATAAAATTTGACTTAAATATCTTTTTATAAAAACTGAATTTAAGCTTTAGAGTAGAATGAAACAGATGGGAAAAGCAAAGCTTAAATCTATAAATATCTTTTTTATGGAGACTTTGGGAATTCAAATTAATATATAATTAATTTTGATAATTATTATAATAAATTCTCTCTATTACCAGCCTTATTTTCCTATAAAACATAATTAAACCTAATAATTTTGACTTTTTTATGCTCATTAAATCTGTCCCATTGGTGAAGGGAAATATTAAATAAGTGTTTTGACTCTTTGTTCATGATTAAACCCGTGAGCAGGCTCAATCATGAGCTGAACAAGCGTGTGGGTATAAAAATCCCTTTGCTTTAAAAGATTGGATTTTATTTTTTTTACTACCTAATTTAACTTTTTATCTTCCACTGTATAAACAATAAAAAAATTTAATTTCTTCCCCCGTGGAATATGTGGAATCTAAGCTTAGTTTTGCAAACAAACGTTAACCAGTTATTTGAAATAATTTTTTTATTTACTTATAATTTATTTTAACCATGTTTAACATTCAATGTTAAAAAACTTTTATTAGAAAATTAATTCCAATAATTTTTTTAACCATAAAAGGTAGTTAATTCTATTTTTAAAGTGATTTCAAATACATCCATTTACCATAATTTAAAAAAAAATTGAATAGCGTGTTTGCAAAGCGCTGAAGTTATTTATTTATTTTGATAAACCAAAATACATATTAAAAAAAAAACTCCAGACAAAAACATGTTGGAGAGTAGCAGTGAAGATTGGTTAACACATAAATCAATAGGAAATTCGACAAAGCATGGCATGTCCTGTTTTGAAACAAAAATTAGTTGCATTTATCCTTTTTAAAAAGATATGGCATTCACTAATGCATGTATTAATTCACAAAATCTTTTATAAACTCTTCTCAAATCTAAATCTATATGATATATAATAATTTAATTCATTACTTAATTTTTATATATAATGGTAAATAATTTTTAGAAGGTTAGAGTTTGAGAAACCGCTTCCAATCATGTTTTGAAAACTATATTTTCAATTAAATTATGTATTTTTTTTTAAACAATTCTTTCAAGGTTTATAAAGAAATATGCAATTTCTATTTAATAAATAGAAATTAGTTTCATTCATCCTTTTATTAGAACATATTATTCCATAATGATATTAATTTCTTCAATATCATCTTATATAACTTTTCCACAAAAAATATCTTCTCAACTAAAATACGATTTTTTTAAGCAATCCTTCTAAGATTTTCTTAATTAAAAAAATATTTAATTTTTAATAAATGGAAATTGGTTTCATTTTTTTCATGAGACATATATATCATTTCATTAGTAATCTTAATTCATTGAATAAAATATTCTCTAGCATCTCTATAAACCTATATATATATAATATGATTTAGTTCACTATTTTTTAACACACTTATATATAGTATTAAATATTTTTAAGGATTATATATATTTGATAAACCATCCATTACTCGTGGTTCGTTTACTAGTACTTATAATAAGAAGAAAGGCTACACCCACACAAACCCAAAAAATAAAAACCCTCTTATATTTCAAAAATTTTATTTTATCTTTAATTGGCTCAAATTGTATAATTTACAATATATATGAAAAAAAAATGTACAAGTTGTATTTTTATTTTTATTAATAATTAAAAAATGTTTTAGTCTTGATATCAAAATCCCTAGTATAATATACATGCTATGAAAATCATATTTATGAATGTGATAATTATGGAATGCGTTAATTAATAAATCCCAATCACAACCTGCTATATGTATCATTTAGGTAAGAAGTATCACTACAGAATTAATTATCTCTAGCATTATTAATATTTCACATGACCTTTCTCTGATTATGCTGTGCATCAACAGGCTGATACTTGGTCGACATCCTCTGATCGTCTGTACATAGTAGCAGGTTCCGACAAGCAAGTAGCAATTGACAATATCAGGAGTATTTCCCGGCAACCTCCAGGAGGCAAGAGCACATCTCTTGAGGTTTAGAAAACATGAGCATGTGATCAGAACCAGGGATAACTTTTACTTCATCCGGTGGATTTTTTTCAATCATCCATCTCTGTATAGCTTCCTTTATTATCTTGTCTTGGTCACACACGATATAAACTCGAGGAACCGATCCGTACTTCTCCTTCGTAACCCAGAGTTCTTCTTGAGTCGCCTCGGCACTAAACAAAGGGTGAGGTCGCAGCAACAGCTTTGCTAGCGAAAGATCCTGCAGGTCAAGTTTTCAAAGAAAAAGAAAACGAGGCAAGGAAGATCAGCAGGAGAGAAGAAGATTCAATCAAGTTTATAGAAATCACGGTGTGCTAAAACATATCTAAATCATGCATGAAGAGAACCACCTCGGCAGGAGAGAGCTGGTACAGCTGGATTGACAAGCAGTCGGGCCCAAGCAGCATGGACGTTGGAGGATTGTTGGGCCCATTATCAAACATGTATTGTGAGTCCATGAAGGAACCTGCTTGTCTGGCATTCTGATAATATATTTCCAAAGTAAATATCACCGTTTTACACAGAGAGAAAGCTTAAGAGAGTGATGCGATTCCCACTCCATAGCTATCCTTGAACTTCAATTTAAGAGAGCAATATGAGATGGAACATGAGAATTAAAGAAGATTAACACAATCACTTCATAAAGTTCTGAAGTTATTTACAATATACAGGATCATTGCTGTAATGAGTATACCAACATGCAACTGGAAGGAGAGGGACAGCAAGAACAGGCCATTGAGCTTACGGTTACGCGAGTTGGCTCATCTTGGGCAAAGGTATTTTAACAAATAGGTTGCTTTCAAGGAAAAGCATGTATTTCTCCGAGTTCCTGATCTCGAGAAGAAAAATCTTCAGCGTCCATAATGGCGTTTGGTAGGCAGAGGTTGAACTTTAGACCCACTAGACACTTTGACCCATCATGCACATTTGGCATTAACCCACATGATCATGGATTGGAGTGGCCCTAGAGCCTGGCCATGTTCCATCGTTGATATTTGGCCATTAATGGTGCCTATGCTAGACAATGTTGAAAGGGAGCTCAGATCAAGCTCATTTTTTTTGTGGGATCTAAGTTCATCACTAGTCTAAACAAAGTAAGAGATTTAGGCAAACAGGATGAAATCTGTTCCCTCACAATCGCATTCTCAGCCTCTCAAACTATCAGCTAGAATCAAATACAAGTAAATCAAATTTGCTGGCTAGTAATTAAAGAAAAGCTACCATCTTATGGAGATCCAATGTAGCATGAATAATAGATCTGAAAGAACACAAGCCAGGGCAAGAAATAACAGTTCTATAGCTAATTAAGACGTCGAGAAATCATAAAGTATAAATATCATATTACCTTTCCTTCTCTTCTCCGTTAAAAAAAAAAAAAAAAAGCTCCTTCTCTGGAAGCTTTTAATTTTTTTCTGTGTATGTGTGTGAAGAGAGAAAGGGACAAGAACCAAAAAATAAAGAGCAAATGATACCTCTTCCTTTGCAGCTGTGAAGCTCAGAGCAGGACCTGGCATGATACATGCTGCGAAGACTGCACAAGAAATTTTCTCAGGGAACCTTTCCATTGCTACAGAATTACAGAGCCCGCCCATACTGTGACCCACTAGAATCACCCTTTCTTCTGGTGGCAAAGATGTCATGAATTCCATCAATGGCTCGAAATAGTCTGAGATCGCATGGAGCTCTTCTACCCGCTTTGGATGGACCCCCGAAGCAGCCACATCCAGAGCTGTAACTTTGTGTCCAGCTGATGTAAGCAAAGTTGCCACCTTATACCAACACCATGCTCCATGACAGGCCCCATGGACCAGCACAAAATGCTTCTGCCTCTCCATCTCCTATCCCTTGTGTCTGTTTTCCGGTTCTGCTGGCTATATTATAATTTGATTGGAGAACAAATTGGATGGCAGAGCTTAGTTCATCTTCTTTTATGAGGAGCTGTTATTGTTTAAAAATATTTTCAACTTTCACATCACTTTGAAAATTCAACAGTGGCATTTTAACTGGACCCACAGTTCATTTTGCCGTCACTTGATAGCATCACCAGTTGTAATCTTCCTCGGATAAAACCGCAGCTGGCACGTGCAGAAAAACAGAGATAAAATTTAAAATGATGGGAGAAATTACAAATAATCCATATTATATATTACATAGATATATATTATATATAGAATAATTAATTTAAAATTGATGTACTAATTCATGTCAAGTAAAATTAATTTAAGAATATTTTTAAAATTAAAAAGCTTACATTATAACTTTTTTGAGTTTTTAAATTTTAAAATTGTTTAATAATGATTTTATTATTAATTTTATTAAAGATATTCTTTCTTAATGTATATAATAAAATTTTTATTTATTTATTTCTAAAACTTCTAGTGACTAGTGAAATTATTGACAATAATTCTTTGTTAATTTTTTATTTTATACATGTGGGTTAAATATAAATATTAATATATTTTTTAATTTTTTTTATTATATCTCTAATTTTTTTAGTTGTTTAGTACTTTATTTTTAATCACTAATATATTAATTACCATCATTTTTCATATGAAATTTATAACAAAATACATATTAATTCTTCAAAACTCATTTCAATTCATATTTATATGCATATAATATTATACATACATATATTGATTTAACAAATCCATAAATTATCATATTATTAATAAATAAAACTAAAATTAAACAATAAAAAATAAAAATAAATAAAAGAAACTCATTTAAAACATTAAATATAAAACATAAAAAGTTATTTAACTAATTAAGAATTTAGAACTTAAAAAAAATTGTAGAAGAAAAGCAGGTAGGAATAATAATTCAAGAAAATAAGAAAAAGAAAAGCTTATTAAATTATTATATTAAAATTTTAATATAAAAATATTAAAAAAAAAAAATTGTCCCCTTAATCTCCACTGTGTCTCCGCCGCCACTGGTTCCTTTGGCCCTTGCTGCAGAGACTAAACTTCAGTCTGCAATCGACTTTTGCATGTATTCAGCTCCATAGCCAAAAAAGATGAATGATACGTGTTCAAGTGTTAAAATCAAGTGGATGAAATCTTCACAAGGATGGTCACGGTGCAGGCGAAGCCAATTTCAAATGTGCTGCGAAATCCTTGTATCCTCTGCTATTCGTCAAAAAGACAACTCTTACGTCCTGCAATCTCAAACCAAATTAACTAAAAATATTGGAAATTTGTTGTGACTTCCAGGAAATAAAAAATTAATTCAAAAAAACTCGTAGTTTTCTCACTCAAAACTCTTGTTCTTTTATATTTATTGATGATTTATAATAATTAATCAATGATTAATAATAACAGAAATAAATTATTATTAATTTTTTAACCTTTTAACTTTTAATATTTATTGAAAAAAAAAGAGTGAAAAAAGAGTTTAAACTAAGAAATTTTTAAACTTTCACGCACTCTGTCTTACCTTGTAATTTAGTGTCTTATTCTTATTTTATAATTTTATTTTCCTTTTAAATCTAGTGTTTAAGTTTATATTATTTAAAAATATTTAATTTTTTTTATTATTTAGTTCAAATACTTTAGTTTAAAAGTACATTTAAGTCAAAGTGGTATTGTTGGAATTCTGGGAAACATGTTGTATACATTTTAATTTTACATGTGAGGAGTAATAAAAATTTAAGAATAAATGATTTATTTTTAATAATAATAAAAGATTCATTATTTTAAAATGACTCAAAAAGTAAATACCTTCTTATTTTAATTTAAATATTTTTTATCTTAAGTTTATAAATTTAAGCATGTACATACTGTAGTCTTTCCTAGAAAATCTTTTGTTCGGCACGTCTAAGTGATGATAAATTATCAATCTATGTTAATTATTTTTTAACTGCAATCCTATCATGATAAACTACGCATATTTGTACACTAATCTAATATATTTACAAGTTTTATTTTTATATATATTAAACTTTATTTAGCTCATCATGTAGGAAAAAATAATATTAATCATGTGGATTTATTTCATTACTATATGTTCTAATTTATAATGGTTTACTTGTAACTTTTTTTTCCTTATTTAAGTTAAGGAAGTTTGTTATACATCTTTATTTTAAGGTTATAATTTACCTTTTAAAATTCTAATCATGTCATTTATTTAAATCGAGGAATTTTTTCTACCAAAAATTTAGTAGAATTTTGTTTATATTTAGAATATCTCAAATTATTGATTATTAACAATTTACTCAATCAACTCGTCATCTATAATTCTGGATCTTATATTAAACATCATAATTCATCACCTCATACAATTCTTATAATTTATTTATATCCTACGAGTAAGTTCAATATGAACATAGCTAACATATCATATCATAAAATTTAAAAGAAAAGAAAATACTAATATACAAAGAAAGCATTACAACATAATAAGTCTTCTTAAACATTTCAAAAAGGATTAATTACAAGATAACTAAAGTATTACATGTTATGCTAGACTTTTATAAATACATCAAGATTTACTTAAACGCATACTATATAAATGCGTTAATTCCTTTTTGTTTAAGTTAAATATTTATATAAGTTTCACAAAGTAAAGACCTAAACTAATAATCTTTCTAGATATTTGATGAACCTATTACATAAATAAACATACAATTATATTGATAAAAGAAATATATATTTCTTCACGTAATGTATATGAATAAAGTATTAATTTCCTTTCGGATCCATAGGAATTCTAACAGACAACTTATATGTTGCTTGTAAATCTTTCAAAACCAATTAACACTTATTTGCATATTCTTAATTTGAATACTTTTATTTACTTCCTTGAACCAGGTGACCTTGCAAAGTCTAATTTTATGATTCATTTCCTCGCAATCCTATCACAGATTTCATTAACCGAAGCTAATCTTGTAATTCGTTTCTTGGCAATCATATCATGGTTGTCATTAGCCAAAGTTAATTTTGTAATTCATTTCTCGGCAATCCTATCATGGATGCTATTAACTAAAGTTAATCTTATAAATACACTAGACTTTATTTACATTAAACATAATATTTATTGTAATTGCATTCACTAGAAAAATTTTAAATTGTATAAGTGCAAAAAAAAGCTAAAATCACTCACCTGCTCCGCCCGTCTTATGACTTCCCCTAGCAGAATATCCAATCCTGGTTGCTTTTCCTAAATAACAAGGAAGTTTTTTGTTATGATTCTTTCAAACAGATTTTATAGAGAATCCATATTCCTTTATTGGTCATATGTTACTTTTTATGCATATTTATTTTCTCATAATAACAAATATACATATATCATGTATATTTTTAAAGTTAGTACCTTAATATGTAAATATTTGTATGACTCAATTCTTTTATATTCCTACATATAATAGTCACGTGAAAGTCTACTATTATTATCTAACTTTGGATTGATATTGTCTAACGGTTACTGTTTGAACAGTTGATATCCAACTATTGCTGTTTGAATAGTTGTTGTTGCTATCAAACTGCTATTGTTTGAATTGTTACTATCCAATGATTGTTGTTTGAACAATTGTTGTCCAGTTGTTGTTGTTTGAACTGTTATTGTCGAATGGTTTCTATCTAACAATTGCTATCTAAACACTTATTAGATTTTTAACTATATTTAGAGTTCTAGAACTCGTTAGAAAGTTAAGATACAAGGCTACAAGTTCTCTAAAAAGGAGAACTCAGTTCTACCTTAAAGATAGTCAAAATTGCTCATCAACCCATCAATTCTATTACCCTATAGAATTAGTCATGACTCAGTCTTGGTTGGTAACCCATAACGGGAATTCTACATCTCTAAATTGAGCATGACCAATTTTTTTTGTTAGCTAACATTCAAATCTTCAATTTCTATGAAGGAACCCGATCTTAATTGCCTTATCATCCAACGTGAAATCTCACTGAAAGTCAAAAGATAAGTCTATCAAGATTCGTCTCCCCTTTTCATTTATACAATACTTTCATAAACTATATACCACATATGAATTAACTTAATTTTAACAATAAGTACTTTTTTCTAATTCATATCTAAGAACCCTAACGATGATGAGAAATTTCTTATTATAAAGTTCTTTCTCACCCTAATCGAGCATTTTTATTGGTCTCACCTTAAGTGTTAAGTCTTCTTTTACCTCTACTGGCACTTGAGATAACACTCTTACAGGGTTTACATTGGCTTTTCATAGCAAGGAAACATGAAATACATTGTGAACTTTGGCCAGTTGTGAAGGTAATTTTATTTTATATGCTACAAATCTGATATGTTTTCGGATTTCAAATGGTCTGATGTACCTCGAAGCTAACTTCCCTTTCATCCTGAATCTTAGTATGTGCTTTTATAGAGCTACCTTCAAGAATATTTTATCTCTATGACAAAATTCAAGAGTTCTTATTCTACTAACTGCATACTTACTCTGTCTATCATGTGCTACCTTCATTCGATCCATGATATTCTTCACTTTTTCAATAGTGATTTGTACTAATTCTACCCCATATAGCTTTCTATCCCCAACTTCTTCCCGACACAAGGATGTCCTACACTTTTTGCCATAAAGAGCTTCAAATGGGGCCATTTTAATTGTTGACTGATAACTATTGTTATACATGAATTCTACAAGTAACAGGTGCTCCTTCCAATTTCGACCAAATTCCAAAGTAGTAAATTATCTAAAATTTGAATAACTCTCTTAGATTGGCCATTAGTTTACAAATGAAAGGCAATACTAATATTCAAATTTATTCCCAAGGCATGTTGTATGCTTGGTCAGACATGTGAAATAAATCTTGGGTCTCGATCTGAAATAATTGATATTGGAACTCCATAAAGCTTCACAACTTCATTCACATACATCTCGGCCAACTTGTCAACTCAATCTATCATCTTTACTAATAGGAAAATGGTAAACTTAGTTAGTCGATCCACTATGACTCGTATTGCATCATTTCCCTTCTTTTGTCTAGATAGTCCTGACACAAAGTCCATTATGATCATCTCTTACTTCCACTCAAGCATTGGTGATGGTTGTAACAGCCCTGCCAATTTTTGGTGTTCTACCTTCACTTGCTAGCAAATACTACATTTTACCACATATCCAACCACTTATTTTTTTATATTTGGCTACCAGTAGTACTGTTTTAGATCCAAGTACATCTTAGTACTACCTGGATATATAGTGAACTTAGACTCGTAGGCCTCTCGTAGTAATTTTTATTTAAGGGTTTTGTTGTCAGGCACATACATACGTTGCCCCAGTATCACTATTCCATCATCACCCTTTTGAAAAAGAGTTTCACCCCCCGATTCTAGTTCGATTCTTACTTTTAACACTTCATCATCACGTTGTTATGCCTCTAAATTTGCTCTCGATATCCTGACTTCACCCTTAATTGAACTATTAAGGATCATTCCAGAATCATATTTAATATTGCCCCTAATCTCTTTAGCTCACTCATGGTCTTCTCATTCCAAATAATTGGTCCACCTCTAATCGCCCTTGTTTTTACGGCTAAGAACATCCATAACTACATTTGTTTTTCCTTGATGATAATTTATAATATATTCATAATCTTTAATTAATTCTACTCATCTCTATTGTTGCATGTTCAACTCCTTCTACAACATCAAATATTTAAGGCTCGTATGATCGATAAAAATTTAAACCTGGGATCCGTATAAGTAGTGCCTCCATACTCGTAAGGCAAAAACTGCTGCTGTCAATTCTAAGTCATGAACTAGGTAGTTGAATTCATGAGTCTTTAGTTGTCTTAATGCATAGGCTACTACTTTTTCATGCTGCATTAGGACACAATTCAGTCCTTTTCTTGAGGTATCACTGTAAACTTCAAAGCCTTCTATTCCGGATGGAAGGATTAGTACGAGGGCAGTAGTAAGCCTTCTCTTCAATTCTTGAAAGCTCTCATCACAATCCTTTAATCACTCCCATCTTATGTTTTTCCAAATGAGTCATGTCAATAAAGTTGTTATTATTGAAAACTCTTTGATAAACCTTCTATAATACCCTATCAATTAAGAAAACTATGAACTTCAGTTATCGTAACAAGTCTTTCCCATCTCAGAACTGCTTCCAACTTCTGAGGGTCCATAAAAATGCCCTAAAAAGATAACTTTTTTTAACTAGAAGTCATATTTATCTAACTTGGCATACAACTGGCAATTCCTCAAAGTCTGTAGTGTCTATCTCAAGTGTTGTTCATGCTTCTCATACGATTTGGAGTCACCCACGATGTCATCGATTAATACGGCAATAAAATTATCAAGGTATGGTTAAAATACTCAGTTCATTAAATTCATAAAAAGTACTGGAGCATTAATCAATCCAAAGGGTAACACCAAGAACTCAAAGTGTCTGTAGCGAGTTCTGAAGGTAGTTTTTGGCACATCTAGCTCTTTGATTCGCATCTGGTGGTATGAATAGGAGTTCATTCAGAAGAAGCTATTAAATTAGAACCAGAAGACAGTGTAACACACTTTCTGCTTTCAATTCTTTATGCCTCCGTAGGGAGATGGGATGGTGTTACAAAAATGTGGAGAAAGATAAGAGGACTCAAGCTTGAAAATGACCCTGGACTAAGCTGGACTGAGGCCAAAAATGATATTTATGTATTCTCCTCTAGCAACCAATTAAACCAGATGATTGGTGAGGTCCGAGCTGAATTGCGTGGATTGAAAGCGAAAGTTATCAACTTAAAGAAAACCTTTAAGTTTCCGGAATTGATAGTTTGTTCAGATTACTAGAAGTGGATGAGAGCTGAAGAGAGGAAAATCAACAAGAATTGGTAATGGTATGCAACTTACCAGCTTGTGCATGACAAGGCTTTCTGCGGGGTTTGGGCAACACAGCGGGTTATCCCAAATTGAGTTCTCCTCTAAACGATTTGTATCAGATTAGTGACTAATGACAAAGAATATCTTACTGCGTGCTTCAACAGCTGCTGCACTGAGAGGAGCCAAATCTAGTGTGCAAGCTGAAAATGGCGCAATTTGTCTTAGCCTTCAGCAGCTCCATTTTAATGTCTTTAATCATCTGTTTCTCACTCTCTCTATCCCTGTTGAATCCATATCTTTTCCCCTCGGTCCATGAACTAGGACTAAAAATTGTGAGTTCTATTGCCACGTTGTTCTTTTCTTTTTTCTTTTTTTCGAAGTTTGAGAGATTATTAGTGAAACCAGAAGCGAAGTAAAGTAATATAAACTCAAAAAGCTCAGAGTTTCTATGGCTTGTCGAAGCCTTGTAGAATATAAATGTTGTTCTCAGTAACTCAGTTGTATAATTTTGTCTTAACATGTGAGAGTTCTTGTTTGCTGCAGTCAGATAATAAAGCATGAAAATGAAACGAAAAGAGTAATTACTCTGTTGAATCTATTTTTTTCCTTGCACTACAAGCTGGTTAAGATTAATGCATGGTTGCCATGTCTTACGACTACATTTAAGAGCTACTTCACATCGGTGCTCCTAAACCGTTGTTGAATGTTGCAATGTGGTGATTCTCCAAATTAATTATTCTATCTTAAACAAAGAAGATAGTTTAGAGCAAATAGAAGATTGATCCCACAAGAAAGATCTAGTTCAAGTTTTTATGCTAGATAATTCAAAGTTGAGGGGTTTTGAAGTTATTTAGGTTATGCTATGATAAACAAAAAAAAAATCAAGATAAATTAAATAAATTCAAAACTTATCAAGAGAAAAACTTTATTCTCAAGTAAATGTCCACCTACAAAAATTAAAGCCAATCACTGAAATGATATATCAATTTATATTCTAAATATCTATCTTTCCATAACATTAATCAGTTAACCGATCTGCAGTGTAACTAATCAAAACCATTAAACAATTACAGTATCCATACTAGTAATTTAATTCAATGACAACATTAAAAACTAGATAGGTTGATAAATTTAAACAACATAACTATCTGCAGTCTATATTTGATTTAATTTAATGTTTTTTCTAAGATTAAACATATAGATTTATAATAATTATTAAACTTAGTCACTTCATAAGTTCAAATATCACAACTCTAATTTGGATAGCAAGCTTAGGAATGGATTGATTTAGAATGATAATTTAGAGTCTGCTCTAATAATTAAAATTAAACAATCATAGAAAATAGAAAATAAGTATAGGAAAACATTCATAATCACCATAAAAATTACAAAAAAAGATAGAATAGTTATCACAATTTTTAAAATCCAAATATTTTTGTATCCTTTCAACCAAGAAAAATAATTTAGCCTTCCATGTGTATTGAAAAACTAATGATTAGATGAGAATATAATTTCAGGTATAAGAGAAAATGGTGGAGTTTTCTTCTTTTTTCTGGCAACCTCCTCCTCTTCTTTTCTCTTTCTCTTTTTTTTTTATTTGATACGAAACTCTAATTATATTCTCCTAAAAAATATATAAATAATTCTTTCCAAAGTAAACAATCTACATTTAAATAAGTTGAACTGGTTTCTTCACAAAATATGTTTGCTGACAGAATTTATAAGTTGTTTTCAAAAAATCATCTCTCTCCTATAAGATATTTTTTTACTGAAATTTGGTAAGATGATAGGTTTTTGAGTTAGAAATTCAAAATAATTGAGTTTACATCAAATCAATTTCTGTAACTCAAGATATTCAGTCGAAATGATTGTAGGTCAACACTAGCACTTATATTTCAAGACTATGATTTTCATCGTTTTTTTTTTATCTTTGCCATATATATATAGAAAGCTATGAACATTAGCTTTCTAGTTTCACTAAAATTACTTAATTTTAATTTCTATAATGCAAGTTTTGCCTACAACATCCATAAAAAATAAAATTTGTCAATATTTAATACATAACATGGTTCAAATTTTTCTCCCATTTACTATTTTTTGAATATCATATCTAAAAGTATCTTCAAAATATTAAACAAAAATTATTAAGGTATATTATATATAAAACATAAATAAAACACTAAATAAATATAAGTAAAATTATGGAGTAATATAATTATATTATTGAAATAATTTTACACGGTATAATTGTAGTGTTTGATAGAGCAAGTGTTTTTATCATTCGTCATACTAGGAAACCTGGTAACAAGGCAGCGACTATTGTGTCTTCATGCGTTGGTGGACATACGTGTAGGTTCATGATTTACATCTGTTGCTCGTTTGCTTGATGCCTGTGTTCCAGGGGTAGCAGTGCATGATGTACGTGACCAACGTTGTCCTCAAGGATGTTCTATTCGATTCGATTGATAGTAATGAAGATTTTCCTATTGTATTTTTGCAGAAAATGTTAGCAGAACTTGAATAAAAGAGTCTCTTCTCATTGCCAGTAAAATCGGTAAAATCAGGAGTTAACCTCTAAAATCATATATTTTTATGAGTTAATATATATATATATATATGCAAAATCATATTAAACTTGAAACTAGTAAATAAGAATTTAACTCATGTAAAATTAATAAACTAGGTTCAACTTTATGTGTTTATCAAATTTCTAATATTAACTAAGTCAGATCTAAATTTAATCTTAAAATATCTGTTTATTGGCTTTATGAGATTAAACATATCTTTGACACCATACATTAAATAATGCTAAAATTTTACAGGGAACTATTAGACAAATAAAAATATATTGTAGTAAATGTTCAAGTCAAATAGAGTTTATGAACATAATATTATAAAGGATCAAAGTTAATAGACAAATCTTATTAAATATATCAAATTAGATCTTCGTGTATTATTTGGAATATATCTGAAGCTACCAGTGAAATTTACTACAATTAAAATTAGACTAGAAACTAGATATTTGAAGCTTCCCAACCATATATACCATATATTGCAGGCCTTGTAACTCACCTAAATGAAAAAAAAATGTTTGAAATCATGATTCAAATCTATCAAGATATATATAAAAATTAAAGATTCAAGCTGCATAGAAAAATTTTAACATGAAAACTATTTTTAATTATTCTATTTTATTTAATTAATTAATTTTGAATAATTATTTTTAGTTTGAATTTTTTTTAGCACATTAGATATTATTTAATAATTTATTACATTATTGAATTTAGATTAGTTAATTACTAGTTTAAACTCATTAACTTGCAACTTGCAACTCGAAAGAAGTCTAGCTGTCACCAAACTCATGTGTACTTCTTATCATTTAGTAATTTTTCTATATTGATAAATACTTTGTATTCTAAGAAAAATAATAATATTTAAAACATAAATTATAATAATTTTATATTAATATCACAAGCCACGAGTTAACTTTTTATTTAAAAAAAAAACACCATAAAAATTTATAATATAAGTAATAATATGTTTTCAATATTAATAGTAATTTTTTTAAAAATTTATTAATTATTTTATTAATAATATCAATTACAATAAAAATAATTATATTTTTAAAACAACTACTAATATTTAAAATTAAATCTTTATACACAAACAATTGATCTTGGGTCATGATACCAGACCCATTCCTCTTACGTCCAGCAACTTGACCCAAGCACCAAGTGTGCCTAAACACAACACCAACATGGACATACTTAGCACAGCTCAAGCATTATATGTGTACTTGATCTGCCAGATTACAGGTAGGCAAACCAGCACCATATGTGCCGTAGATGCCCAACCCCTAGATAAGAACCCAAGCACCGCATGGGTGCAACCTCAGGAGGCACATCTCTAGCCTAGAGCTTAGTACCTAGTGACTATTCTCACACTTGACCCCACTAAATAATATAATCTACAGTAAATTTACTCACAATGCAAAAATGTATAATACCTGTGATATAATGCATATCAATGCAGTCTAAAGTAAATTCACTTATAGTATACAATAGCCCACGCTACACTTAAACATTCATCAATTTTAGTTATAGCTAAGGTAATACATGACCGTCCACCAATAAACAAATCAGGTGAATACTACTACCAGTAAATGCGCATCAAGCTTGTTGGCACACAAAACCAGCGTCTTGTTTTGACAACGTAGATGACAGCTAAAAAAGGAGTTTATTTGACATGTTTGAATGATGCCTCACATGTAACCGCCATTTTTTCACAGTGATATATCCAATTACATTTTACCTAAAATTTATACAATGTTACGGGAAAATGGTGCAGCATCTTGCGCAGGATTAAGGACATACACGAATAGAACGGATAATGGATGCTGCCTCCCATGCACATATGAAAAGGCCAGGAGAAAGACAACATATAGAGCAGTGAAACATGTTCTTAAAATGAAATTTAAGGATCCTCGTTAAATTCAGGCAATCATCAGGGCAGCCAGCATACAAGTTGACATCAGATTTCATCATCCAATGCCATCGAGATTAGCGACGGACAGATCGATATTTTGGTCTTGATGGTTTCTGTAAGACAGAAGCAAAAGGAACGTGAAATTGAGATTTAGTAGATAGACAGTGGAAACATAGAGATTAAGTGGGTGACATTAGACATTATTGCTTCAAAAATAACAATGACTGAGGGATTTTAAAATCCCATGTTTGTTGCTCTTGCAGCCATTCTAAAATAAGAACAATGTCTAAATGAGGATTGAGAACGCATAATGGATATTGGTACCAAATTAACCGAATTTGTTCCATAATAATAATAATAAAGCTTCAGAAGGAAAAAATATACTCACAGATGTAGGTCCAAAGCTAGTGCCAGATCCTGCACCCGTACCTAGCAGGAAAATTAAAGAATATTTTCAGAAACAACTCTTTGGTCACTGAAATTTAAGCTCTTTGGTTTATCTTGGCAATGATTTGCACATACTGTAGAAAACATTTATGAAATAATAGAGGTTGCACAACTTTAACTTCTTTCAAGTTAAACGTTGTACAACAATCCACCTTTGGATGTTTTAACGATCCAGTTGAACACAAACTAGAAAAGAAGGGATCTGAAAGTGGTGTTGAAAATAGCAAACCTCCAGCAGAAATAGTACCGAAAGCTGGAGTGGTACTGCCAAACAAAGAGGGAGTTGAAGCAGAGCCAAGAGCTGGTGCCGATGAAGAAGCGCCAAAAGCTTGAGTGGCACTGCCAAATAAAGAGGGAGTTGCAGCTGACCCAAACAAATTGGATGCTGGAGCAGAGGTTGTCGGTGTTGCGAACAAAGAAGATGACATGGAGGAAGATGGCACAGAAGGTGTGTTAAAAAGAGAGAAAGCATTTGCTGAAGATGCTGGCGCTGGTGCTGGTGCTGTTGCTGTAGATGTCTGGGGAGCAGTTGATGCTGAAGAAGTTACCGAGCTTGCAAACAAACCAGCACCTTGTGTGGAAGGCTGTGAATTTGAAGGCAAATGCAAAGTTGGATGTGCCCTTTTAGCAGCAGCTTCTTTTCTTGCTCTTTCACGTCGATCAGCCTCAAGGAATGGATCATTCCCATCCCCTCGACGACGCTGGTCAACAAGATAGGCTGTTTTCATGGATTCAATGTACTGATGAATGCTCTCCACCTGAAGGACATTAAAAGAAATAATTGAAATATGTTCTAACCTTTAGCGTGCGCACATGCTTCAGCTTTTAAGGAAAGCCTTGAATCAAATCTGAACCTTGACTATGTCAGAATTCTTACATAAGCAATATATGCAGCTCTATCATCACTAAACTAGCATGGTATAGTTTTCATGTGCATGTATCATGGATTGAAATACTATACTTCACTTAGGAAAAAAATAATAAAAAGGGAGCATCCCATATTTGTGAAAACTTTTAATTGAATTCGAATAAAAATAAATAAATCATAAACCCAACTGTTGCTGTCAGATAAGAATATATTTTCATGGGTCCATCCTTGTTAACATGGAAATGAGAGAATTCTCAGATCACATGTTCATCCACCTAGAAATATACTATATGTAGAAAAATATGGGCTGTCATAAGATATTCTAGCACAAGGCAATGACATATAACAAGATATTGAGGGTTTGCATGTCTGTCTGTATTTACCTTAGCAGCCACGTGAACAAAAAAATCATGCACATTTGACATGACTTTTGGCAGAGACTGCAATAATGAGGATCCAGGGTGGGAAGAGTTCCTCTCAGAATCTAAGAGGAGCAGTTGCTCTAATTCTTCAATCCACTGGCTGCATTCACCCAAATACTTTTCAAACCTGGCAACTGTCTGCTGTAAAAATGGGGATGGTTTCTTCGGAAGGCCACTGTAAAAATCAAACACTGGAACTATAGAGGAAGATGTTGGCTGACTAGTGGAACCAGGTATGCCTGTTGTTCCAGGAGACTGGGATGGTGCTGTGGCATTTGAAGCACCAACTCCTGCATTAGAATGAAGGAATCTAGGATGTAGGATCATGAAAGAACGAACAGCCATCTCTGTGTTCCGTAACATGTCTTTAACATTAGTCATAAGTTCTTGTAAAAGAGCTTTCTGTCTCTCCATGGAAGTACTGATTCCCCCAAGTTCCTGCAAATATGCCTTAAAGTATTCATTATCATCCCATGAGCAAAACTAAAGATAAAGGAAGTCACAATATTAGCTACAAAAGGTGACTAACTAGCAAACATGACTGGATATAGGAAAATCTTTCATTCCTGAAGAAAAAAAATCTTGAAAATAAGGAGACTATATCTTTATCTTGTGGTCACATATTATGCATTAGTAGCCTAAAACTTTATGTTCTCCCTGAATACTCCAACAATTAACATTTCCATAAATATTTCAACCCCAGACAGCACATTCAAGTTCATACAACATATCTGTTTAAAAAGATGCAACATACATGTCATAGAGAATCATCCGAGAGATGGACTGGACAAACCATTCTCTGCTACTAGCAGACTATAATTTCTAAATTACTAAACCTCATAAGTGGTTTGAGTTACATTAGGAAAATAGCATGCTGTCAGGCATCAACCAGGTTTCTGCCCATGTAACTCTATAGGAAGCTACAAATCCCCATCAACGTGTAATTCAAATAACATCAGTAAAGTAACTTAAAGAAAGATTTTTACACACACAAACAATGCCATTCACTTATGTTGATGCACCAAACAACAATAATTGGCAACACAAAAACAGAAGTGAACAACCTGAATAATTTGGCTCGCATCAAGCTCAAATCCTTCATTGGAAACTGAAGAGTCATAAAGGCGACTGCACTGATCTAGCCTCTTACTCTCATCCCTATACTCCAATATTCGTTCCCTGCAATAAAAAAATGCAATTGAGCACCTCAAAAACCACATAGTTCAACCCAAAGAACCATCAAAATAATTCAACTGCATAATCCTCAATTTAACCCTTTGTGGGTCAGTATTGAAACATCAATCTTTTTGAAGGCCCAAATTCAGATATTGTTCAGCAACTAAACAAAACCCAACTCCCTTTATTGCTAATTATAGGATAACTAAACCAAACTGTCAAACCTTAAGCACTTCTTACCTCAACAAACATTGACATCAAAGAACTTCTACTTTATATATATATATAT
>SRLM01000277.1:343109-456423 GCA_015708895.1 Populus ilicifolia | reverse complement strand
AGGAGTGGTGCTAGTGGGTATTTGCTCAAGAGGGCAATTTTTACAAAATATTTTCAGTTTAAGGAGTTTTCTATTAGATTTTTGTTAAAAATATATTTTTCTGTTTTAAAGTGGAGTTGAAACTGTATTTTATTTTAATTTTAATTTTATAAATATTTAATTAATATATATATATATTATAATTTTATATGGGTTTCATTGAAAATTCTCAATTGAAATATTGATTAAAAAATATAATTTTAAATTTTTAAAACTTATTATTGTAATGACAAAAAACTATAATTTTTAATTTTTTTAAAATATTTATTTTTTAAACTGCAATTGAAAATACTACCATAAATTAAACTCACATTTATTATATATTTAATATTATAGTATAGAATAGTTTTAATTAAAAATATATTAAAATAATATTTTTTTATTTTTAATATTATTACATCAAAATCATCTAATAATATCTAAAAATATATTAATTTAATATTTTTAAATAAAAACATTTTAAAACATAAATTATAATATAAAAAGGATTAAAGCTCATGTTGGTCTTGTGACTTAGTTTTTATGTCTTCGATTAAAGTAAATGAAGCTAATGTTTTAAAGAAAAAAGAGAGAAAATAAATGAAAAATTAAAAATAAAAGATAAAAAGAGCATAAATCCCAAAATTATTCCTTATAATTTATTATTCTACCCTTTCATGGTTAACATTTAATTTTAATCCTCAATCTTTTAAATTTCCCAATCAAACTCTCCATTGGTCTTAATTCTTGAAAATCTTTTTAATTATGACATTTTACACTTTGAATCTTTGGTTTTGTAATTCCTAATTTTGTTCTTAATCAACACTTCAAACTTTTAATTCTTGCAATTTTATCTCTAATTAAATCAATTAGACTCTTGTAATATTAGCACCTTTTCATCTTGATCCCTAAACTTTTAATTCTTGCAATTTTGATTCTAATTAGCTTCTAAACTTTGATTTTCTTTAATTAAATCCCTAATTACATTGTAATTAAGTCATACCAAAGTTAATTGATTCTCCAACTCCAATTTTGGTAAAATTAAATTCCAAACTTGATTTTTATTTCAATTAAACCTTTGATTAAGCCAATTAAACATATTAAATGTTCAATTAAGTCCCTAAACTTCCAAGTTGTATAGATTCATTCCGATCTTCAATTTTTTTCTACAACTAAGCCCTAATCTTCAATGTTTTCTTTAGTTAGGCCATTTATTAGTATAAATGAAGTCCTAAACTTCTCCATTTTGTCCTGTTTAGTCCTATAACTTTTATTTTGTGTAATTAAATCTAATTCAGTCTATTTTCTTTAGCATGACCCTAAATTATTTGTTCATTAAGTGTTTTGATCAAGTGTGACTTAAAAGTCTATTTTTTCATGACCCAATATATATAGTATTGTAACACCCAATATATATATATATATATGAATTTTTATAAGATTTTTAAATATTTCTTTTAAAAAATACTTTATATATGAAAAAAATAAGAAATTTGTTAGGAGACAAAATTGAGTTGTGATAAATCTAACAATATTGTAATAGAAAACCTAAAAAACCATAACAAGAAAAAATATTACTTTCAATGGCAAACGCATGAAGAAAATACTTAAACAAGGATAACCTGAAAGAAGTAAACAAAGGTTACATCCCTACTCATTCAAACAAATTACAAGTAATAATCAAAATGTAACAGAGAACTTAAACAAACTTGAGTAGAAAAGAAAATAATTTAACTTGGTTGTTGTATGTGTACAATGTTATGACAATCATCTTTGTAGATCTTGAATGGTTAGGAATGCTATGGGTGGAAAGAACAAGGAATTCTTATCCTTTATTATTAGGAACCCTAACTAGTTCTAGAGTTTAAGACTAATTGTATAAGTAAAATATATTAGCACCTCTTTTACGTCTTACACAGGATAAGTTGTATGATTTATATGTATAATATAAACTAAGGTATTGTTATGTTTTCTAATCATTAGTTTGTCCAAATTTAAAAAACAATTCTCATCAGTAAGGATATCCTTACCTTTTCAGGTTAAGAACTTAACCATTATAATGCCAAAACAAAAATAAAAGAAACTATCTTTTTTATTTAATATCAGAAATATATTTTATGTATAAGTTCATAATCCCGAATACTAATAGAAAACAAAATAATTTTTTTGGTTTTAAATATAGACCCAATTCTCATGGCTTTCATAAATTGATTATTAAATCTAAAAATACATACAAATACATATTATTTTTTTTTAATTTTTGTATGGAAATACAATATAATTTTTTTATATTTTTGAGAGATTTAGTTGTATGTACACCTATAAAACATATTTTTTTGTATTTTAAAAAAAATGAGAATTTTTAGAGAATGTTTTTTTGAAATTTCAGCGAAAAACAAGTTTTTTAATATTGGGTCAGTATCTTATAGTATAAATCCACAGCCCCTATATGAAGTGAAAAAATTAAAAAAAAAACATGTAAAGGGCTACAAATAAATTCAAAATGGACCATAATTTATTTTGGAATTTTTTTAGGTTTTTTAAAGGCTTGTTTGGTCGTATTTTAGGATAAAGGCAAGTTTAAAACTAAAGAAAAGATATAATGTGTGTTTGCCAAATACACCCTTAACCTAGGGGTTGGGTTGATTGGGCCTAAAGCCCAAACTTGACTCAGTTGGTTGGGCTGACCAAAAGCTTATTAAAACTTTTTTTTATGAAAATGTAAGGCTAGACCTAATCCAACTGTTTGGGTCAGGCTGAAGGTACCGCACAAAACCATCTACCTGATTACTAGGTTAAACCCAGTAACTAACTAAGTTAGTTATTTGGCTAGCTCCTGAACATGAATTAATTCACATTCTTCATGCAAGTGAGGCTAAGAAAAAGATGTATAGAAAGGAGAAAAAGATTACTTAGAATGAAGAGTTATTGGTCATTGATGCTAAAGGTGGCTTATGGTGGTGTTGCCTATAATGGCAATTAAGAGAAAGAGTCGTCGTTGCCAATGAAAGTAAACTAATATTGGTAGTCGTTGAGGGGTGTTTGATATAGCCAAAATAATAAAGAAAAGAGGTTGGTTTTATAGCTAAAGGGGGTATGCTTTTTCTCTAGGCAAGGCCAAAGCATTCTTTTTACCCTTTTCTTTTCTATTCCTCTCTTTTTTTTTCTTTCAGCCTTTTTCTTTTTATTTGTTCATCCTTTTTTCCACCTCTTGGTGAAGTGGTATTTATAGGGGCAAGGAAAAGCTGGACCACCCTATTTTTGTCTAAACATAGGTCAAAGAATAGGGTGGCTTGGCAACCACTTTATAGTTGCTCTAAGGGCACCCAAAAAACCTGTTTCTCTACTCATTTTGGGCATAATAGCATGTGATGAGAGGGGCGTGTGTTGTGTCATGGTGTGAGGGGATGTAGAGAGGAGAGAGAAAGACCAAAAAAATAGTGTAAATAAAGGGGGAAATCCTTCTTTGATGTAATTTATGCTAATGTGTGTTAATTTGATTTCATACAATGTTAGAGTTTTGAACTACATATTAGGTTAATGAGATATAATTTGAGTTGATAATTAGATTATTTTGTAAAATAATCAATGGTTTTAGGTCATTGTTGATTGTGAATTAATAAAATAATAATATTAGCATAAATGAATTTTATCACTAATTTTGTTATGATAATGAAATTTGATGAATGCAGGTGTTCACGGATTAATTTGATGAATTTAGGTTTTAGCTGATTATATTACTATTATAATTTTGTTGATAAATTATGCACTTTGATTAGCCCTAAAATATTAATAAATTAGAATTGTATTTTTTATACTGTTTGATAAAATGTTTGGTAGTTCAGGAATATTATATGTTCATGATGGTATTACTATTAATATCGACATTGATAACCCTTATAATGAAGAAAGCCTTAAATTTTCAATTGTAACATTAGACATATCTCTTAACAAGTTATCTAGAATGTTATATGATTAACTTGGCTAGAATATGTTTGAAATAGAAGATGAAATTACTTGAAAGATGTTGCAAATCGAGATCAATCAAACTCGTTATGTTGGTGTACCAATATATAAGAATGTGAATTCAATGTTTGGATTTACAAGGATTAATGAGATTAATATACTAGAGCTCTACTTGAATAGTAGACGTAGATAAAAAAAACTTTTTTAGTATAGAGTTGACTCACATTCTAAGTAACTTTTAGAAAACCACACAAATATCGCGAGTAGCTAGTCCATCTAGGTTCGGTGGTAATGTAAGGAAACAAATATTGGTGCATGAAATTGTTAATATAAAATCTTAATTAGGTATGACATCTTCTTTCTATTATTATGGATAATTTGAACTAAGTGATGATGAAGATGACCATCACATTGATAGAATTAAGGTTAAGAGGAAAGATGAAGAAGATGAGGATGCTAAATTAGTTGATCTTATTATACAATACATGACTCATACTCCTGAGTTTGAGGTTGTAAATACGTACAACCAATACAAATGCAGTGATTGGGATAATAGTTATAGGCATTCAAATTTATTAGTTGATGAATTGGTGGTTAGAAAAAAAAAATATAAGACAAGTCTGAATGTATCAATAAAGTAAAACGGTGTCATATAAAGAATTTATTTTAGTACTAAGTTTATCCTTCAACTAAAACTTATGTTAAGTTTGAATGTGTTTAGAAACTAGTTTTTAAATAGTATTTGCATAAGGGATATCACTATAAGTATAATTTATGAGAAATTTTAAAATTGAAAAGGCCATACACATGCAACAACCCTTGTATTTTGCACCATCGTCACATTGACTTAGATTTAATTACTAAGGTGATTTTGACAATTATGATGAGGGATTTAAGTACAAATGTTACAGCGATTTAAAATACTATAAAGAGAGATTATAAGCATGAAGTCTTTTATTAGAAGACGTGGATGGCTAATTTTTTTTTTAAATGGTTATTTGATACAAATGAAGAATCATTTCAAAATCTACCTAGAATGCTACTAGTCATTAAAGATTTAAATCTAAGATCAATTATTATTGGGGATCATAAAATGATTAATGGCAATAAAGTAACATTCGAGGCATTTGATGCTTTAATTGATGGGTTTCAATATTATCTTTCTTTAATTAGTATTAACGATACTCACCTTTATGACAAGGACAAGGCAAAGTTGTTGGTTGTGATTGCTTATAATATGTATAATGGAGTTTATTCATTGTGTTTTGACATTGTCAAAGAAAAGAAAACAATAATTAGAGCTGGTTTTTAGATTTGCAATATCGATATGTGATTGGAGATTATACTAGATTATATATAACATCTAGTAAACATATGGCAATTACAACTTTTATAGCATATATTTTTCTTGAGCCTGTTTGATATCATCAATATTGTTTATGATATTTTATGGATAACTCCAATACTAAGTTAAAAAATGTTGTCTTGAAAAATATATTCCATAGGATGCTTATAAATCCCTTTAAATAAGAGTTTGACATGTTATATAAGGATTGGTGGAGAATGATGATGCGATTAGAGTATGGTTAATAGTTGAACCTAAAAAAATGATTCTGGTGGTCATCGTTATGACAATATGACCATAAATTTTTGAGAGGTTTTTAATAATGTTTTCAAATTTATATGTGGCTTGTTTGTATGTATCGATTGTAGTGCATATAATTTTTTTTAGGTGCAATAAATATTTTGAAGATTTTTTTAGTCATGATGTATTGTAGCCTCTAAAGGTCCTAGCTGAAATACTTGCTATATGGCAACTTGTAGATCATACTTGATATCTCTATTTGATCTTAGAGACAAAATATTTCAGTCTAAAACACTTTTAATAGGTTAGTGTTATAAGAGAAGTACGGGAAGCAATTAACATCAATATAGCAATTTGTACTTATGATAAATGATAGCTATATCATTAACCTTGTTTACACTTAACTGTATGCTGCATTTTACAAAATATAGACTAGGTGTAATTTGTTGATGATTTCTACTTCAACTTATCGTACAAAATGTATACAGTTCTTTTTTTTAATCCTTACTCAATACATCATTATAGTGTTCTAGATGTGTATAGATATCCAACTAGATAGTGAATAGATAAAGATGGAAAGAAATCCACTTGTCTACATAATGAGATGGATGCTAAAAAGAAGCACTCACTGAATAATTATGGCATTTATGGTCAAAGGAATCATAATAGAAAAACTTGTGAAACTAGACAATATATGTTATTTTTGTTTATTTACATACTTGTTTTACATCATTTAAACTTCAATTATTATTTTTAATACAAATATATTGATGTTCAATTGTATTGTAAAGGCTACCAATTCATTGATATAAGACCTCAAGGGAAATATGGTTTAGACTAAAAGAGGTTTTGTTGCTTCTAAGAGTGTCGATAGGCAAGACCAATTGCTTATAGAGGCAAGTCCTAATGTTAAAGGTTATTAAAGCAAATCTTCATGTCAAATCAATTATATATATATATATAAGATCAATAACATTCTGATAATATTCAAGTGAAGAGTTCAAATTTTTAGATTAGTAGCATTTTAAAATAACTATTTAAATTAAGCATGGTAAATTATTAAAATTTTAATAGTTTTATATATAAAATCAATATCATTCCGATGATATTTGGAGTTAACAGGTTATATCTTTATATTAATAGTATTTTTAAATAATTATTTAAATTAAACATTATAAGTTATTAAAATTTAAATGATTTTAATTGTTTAAATAATTAAATTGCTTGATTTTTAGTGATATTATAACACCATGACAACATACCTTAATGAAATTATATAAACATGTTTACCTATTTGTTATTAACACTATTTTTTATTATATCAGTCAGTTGCACGACATACATCTTAATAATATATTAATTGTAACTTTGATTGAGCAATGAAAATGTAAAATATATTTTTTATTTATGTGTTAATAAAATAACACCCACAGTGTAGAATGTTGCCATGTTAATCAATCTTCTAATAAATAGAAGCCTATTATAAAACATGGAAGATCGATGTTTTACATGATTACATCAACTTGATATAATTAAACATAAATTTTAAAACTCTCTCAACATAAATGATATAGGACCAGTTGATTATATATACTCATCCATATATATATATACTTATCCACGTATATATATATATATATGCAAATTTTTTTTGTCTTTTTTTATCTTTTTTATCTCTTATTTATTTAATAATATTTTATGAATATTAATATTTTAAATAGCAACCAGCTATAAATATTCTGTTTATGATGATATGTACTTATACCAATTCTTTTTTCAACATTGTTATTTCATCAATATTTAAAAAGAAATCGTAATAAGCAAAAATAGCTGATTACGATTTGCAGAATTTGAAGCCGATCGCACTCGGCTGAACTCTAATAACAGGCAATTTCCATAGGGTGAACAAGGGTTGAGGACAAAATCCCAATCTGCAGAAGCAAGCCGTATTCAGAAATTAACTACTAGAAATCGTAGATCAAAATTAGCAACTCAACAATCACGCGAGAGCCGAGACATTAACAACCCAAGGGCTATAGGATCAGTAGATCATTACCAACAAAGGAATAGACGTCAAATAAAATTTCTCAGCTCCAAACGTTACAGTGCAGCCACCACCTTCCTAAAGCAAGTGTGAAACAGCCAACCACAAATTCCGAAGAACCGGCCACCAATCCAACGCTACTCAGCCAAACCAGAGCAAGAAGTAACCAACAAAGACTTTTAATCCATAGTGCAGTTCTCTCTGAGTGAACAGAAGATGCAACATCATGACACTTAGGCCCTTATGTTTTTCTTAAATTACCATTACGTTTAACATATAATCACCAATGGCTTTTTCTTGTTCTGACCGTCGACGTACTGTTGCTATGTGGGGGCTTTTGCGAGCCAAAGCAACAGGAAAGTCATCAAAATAAAAATCTCATCATCGAAACAAAAGAATAGAGAGAATAGCTAGCATTGTTTTACTTTGAAAATTACTTTATTTTTTATATATATATAGACTACCATTATGTAACATTCCAGTTCACCATAGCCAGGTTTTACCCTCAGAATCATCATCACATACGTCACAATCTCCCTCTATAAATAAGCGACGTACGCGTCTATAGAAATTGTTCTCTTTAACCACAAAGTTTAAGCAAAAGCAGATCATAAAAGCAAGATTCTACTCATTGGAAGCACAGGATACATAGGAAAATTCATTGTAGAAGCAAGTATCAAGGAAGGCCACCCAACTTTTGTTCTTGTCAGAGAGTCCACTGTCTCTAGTCCTGAAAAACCCATTGTCATCAACAACTTCAAGAATTTTGGTGTCAATTTCCTAAATGTAAGTGTTCCGTTACAAACTAAAATCATATGAAGATTCTGTAAGAACTGATGTAGCAAATGTCAAGTGGTGAAACGTTAGTTTACTGTCACATTGGTGCGTAAGAATATTTTGTATGATTTGTTTATTCGTATCGTGGTATTTATTTATGTTTGTTTTTTGTTTTGTAGGGAGACTTGTCGGATCATGAGAGTTTGGTGAAGGCAATAAAGCAAGTGGATGTTGTGATATCTTCCATTGCTCATGATCAGGTAGATAATCAAGTCAACATCATTGCTGCCATTAAAGAAGCTGGAAATATCAAGGTAGGTAGTTAAATTTGTTTGAGTGGATGAATTGGCATGTTTTCACTCTGGCCTCATACCGGACCCAGGTTTTATGTCCTTGTAATTCCAAAAGAAATGAAAAGAAAACTGCTAGGTATATTCAAATTATTTATTCTTGAATGAATCAGGGTACGTAGCTAATGAGAATTGTTTTTATTCCAGAGATTTTTCCCATCAGAGTTTGGTAATGATGTGGATAGAGCGCATATTGTTGAACCGGCAACAGGATTAGCTGCTTCGAAGGCTAAAATTCGACGAGCTATTGAGGCTGAAGGAATTCCTTACACATATGTGGCATCTAATTCTTTCGCTGGTTTCTTTCTTCCAGCTTTGAAGCAACGTAGTTCTGGGGGTTTGGGGTCGTTTCTCCAACCACATGTCGTAACAACTTCGAACCAACCTGGAGCTCCTGCTTCCCATGGAGATAGACTTGTCATTTTAGGTGATGGAAATGTGAAAGGTAACAGCATCTTTTAGTATTCAATTACAGTGTTTTACTAAAGGATTCTTCTTGCTTGAGTGTCGTCCATATGGAATTTAATTAAACCCTTGGATACTAACCTGCCGACTCTGGGTTGTTTCCTGCACTGTGGTTTGGTTGATAGTCTAAACATTAAGTAACTTTTTCAAAGTATATGGTGGATTGCAACATGCAGGTCCATGCTTAACAAAATCTTACAGTTTCATCTGTTGATCTACAGTGGTTTTCAACAAGGAAGAGGACATTGCCACATACACTATCAAAGCAGTGGATGATCCAAGAACAGTGAACAAAATCCTCTACATTAAACCCCCAGCCAACATCATCTCATCCAATGATCTTGTTTCTTTGTGGGAGAAGAAGATAGGTAAAACAATTGAAAGGGTCTATGTTCCAGAGGAGCAAATTTTGAAGAAGATTCAAGGTATGAATATCATCTCATTGACTGTGAATGTAAACTGCCCTACGCTGACAGAGGAAAATCTATTCATTTCAATAGCATCCTTTAGCGCTCTGTCAGCTTGAGTTGGATAATTTTTAGAAATACCGTTGTTCTTAGTTTCAGTTGTTCAAAGTTAACATTGTGAAGACAGCTTGACATTGCTTCTTTTCTATCTTTGCAGAAGCTTCAGACTTTCTACGCAAACTTATTTTAGCGATTTGCCACTCTTTGTTTGTGAAGGGAGATCAGACAAACTTTGAGATTGAGCCATCATTTGGTGTAGAGGCTTCTGAGCTTTACCCTGATGTCAAATACACTACAGTGGATGAATATCTTAACCAGTTTGTTTGAGTCTCTGCATTAATTAAACAGCATTACCTCAATCAATAATCTTGCACACACCATAGTGGGCCTCATAGTGTAGGGGGGTAAAGGTGGCTGCAATGCTTGCGTTTGTATTATTCATCATGGTGCTTGTGTAATACATTTCTTATGGAACCGTGGAGATCTCTTTGATTTATCATGTTAAATTTCAGGATAGCATCTGCTTGACTCCAAGCATTACATTGTTGTTTCACCTCTGATAATTAGATTAAGGATGTAGCTATTGCACATTTTGCCTAAATGAAACTCATGGAATTTTTGCAGCAAGTACACTTGTTTCTTTGTCTGATACATTGAAAGTATGCATGCTAACTTGTGGAAGAGCTAAAAGAAACATTAAGGGATATGAAATTGGGTAAAAGCCAGAAAAGCACAACCAATTTGCAATGCTCAAGTACTTTATATGTATAAAGACGAGTGTCCTCGAAAGAAGTTCATCCTAGATCCTCCATAGCAGACTCTATAGTACATGTTTCAAGCAGAAAAGCAACATGTGTGAATATTATTTAGGAACAATAAGAAACTGATACCACAATTTCTATCTAGGAGGGTCTGGATCAGAAATCAAGGGGGTAGACCATAACATTCCTTCCCGCTTCTGAAATCTTGAACAAATAAAGAAAACATGTAACTCTCTGACCTCTTTGGTGTCCCAACATTATTTTTCAAACGTTTAGTCAGGTTGTTATTATAAGTTTATGCATTAGCAACGGTCGCGATTTCCGTTCCCTCGTCAGATGGCCCTCTTGTTTCTGTCACTTTAATAATCTCAACTTCCTTTGCGCCAGCCTTTTCTAGAGCAGAATAAGCCACATCCACGTGGGCATCAAGAATGTTTGCTTATCGAGGTGCTCCATCATGCACGATAACCTGATCAGTGTTAAGCAAAGCAAAGTCTAGTGAAGTACAAGCACAGTTCACGTTAGAAATATATACCTAATAACTGTAGACAGCGTATAGCAGAGGATATCTTTTGGTTTGTAGGAACTGGACAATATGTAGGATCAATGCAAGTGCATAAGGTACAAAGTACGCTGCTGAAGGAGGGAAAGATGTTGGCAGGAAAAAGAGATGCAATATCCTAGTGAACACAGAAACCTGTGGATTGACAGACTGTAGAGCTTCTTTAAGGGCTATCATGGCAGGAAGTAAGTACTGAATTAAAGTCCTATGAAAGAGAATATACTCATCTCCTACACAACGCAACATTATACCCAGTCAGCAGCATATCCTGGAAAAGTAGCCAGTCGGCCGAGCTCATCATTTACAACTCCAAGAATGACTTCTGTACTCGTATTTTTCAGTGCATCATGCCTTGGATCATGAAGTTGAATTCCCTGGACGTTATCAGACTTGCATATTGCTATAGCGTCTGTTGCTGGTGGAAGAAAGATCTGAATCCCTAGGGTAACTCACATCGATACCTTGAGCTCCTGCACAGCACATCAATGGTAGTCCGCAAGCATGAATCTATATAGTTGAACAATCATTACATGCCAGCAAATCTGCGGACCTCAGCATATCTTTCTCTCTTCCAATCAATAAAATATCACGTCTTCTGCATAAAAGATCAGAATAGGAAATGAAAAACACAAAACCCAGATTAAAATAGCTTTTAGCTCATGCAAGTACAGCAGCCACAGCAAGTTTATAAAATCTATTTAATATGTTGATTAATTTAAGAAACTTAAGTTAATGAAATTAAAATAAATCAACATTAATTGTGGAAATGCTTTAATTAAATATTAATATCATTTTTTATACCATCAAATAAAATATAGTAATCAATAATTGAAAGGTACTGAGAACTGAAGACGAAAGGGTGCTTGAGAAATCTATATTGATTGAGTAGTTAATTTTAATCAACGACTCTATAACCATTAATTAAAAAAATCATAAAATATGTTAAATTATTAACTATTTTACATTCAATATGTTAATTTCTATAACCATTGATTAAAAAAATCATAAAATATTTAGATTCTTTCTTCTTCTATATGTTAATTTCTAGTTAGTGATGATATTCGATTCTAAAGAATAAAACCAATTTTACGTTCAATGTTATCGTCATCAAATATTTTAAAACTAATTAACAAACCTTAATTATTGTAAAGATAAATGCAATTAATAAAAAATGAAAAAAGAAAACAACCTTTATAATATCATATTAATTAGATTATTAACTATCAATTATAAAAATTATATTATTATTAAAAAAATCACAATTAATCATTAATCTTTTATAAGTTTAATGAAGAATAATTATTTTTACAACCATGATCATTTTTTATACTAATTTTTTAAAAGAAAGAGTCAAAATCATAGGAATTAATCATTAATTCTTGGGATATTGTATGAAAAAAAAATCATTAATAATTTGGTGAAATTTTTTATTGAAAAAGAAAAGTAAAGAAAATAAAATAAAAATGGATCATCATGGGCTTAGTGGCAACTAGGCCCCAGCTATCGGGTTGAATGCATAGGAGGAGTTGCAGTGTTATCGTCTTCAACTTTTGTAAATCATTTTCTCATCAGGAAAATGGGGTTTAGTTTTAAGCCCCCATCCCAATACATCTAATTTTTACCTAAATTTCATTTAAAAACACAATATAATTATTTTAAATATATGCATGTAAGAATCTATTTTAAATTATCGCCTATTTAGAAATATGATAAAAGTTATTTTTATAATATTTTTTACTTAAAAATATAATAAAATAATATATTTTATATTTTTTAAAATTTAATTTTGATATTAATCCATTAAAACGTTAAAAAAAAATCTAAAAAAATTAACTTAAAATCAAAAAATCAAAAACGCAATTAAATTATCCAATGGCTTGTTTTGTTTACTACAATAGGATCTTAGCTACATTGAAATCACTTTTGGTTTTAGCTTCTTTATTAGTGTTTTTTCCTGTATGATAAAGCAAGGAAATTTTAAGAGTCTATTTTATTTCGTTTTGTTGTACCTAAAATTGATATTTGTATAAAAGGAAATCAATTCAATTATGAAGCAAACATATTTTTTATATATGAGTTTTCCTTTTCTTATTCATATCTACTTTTATTTTAACAAAAAAAAATATTAGTAAAATGTTTTTTGAATATATAAAAACTAAGGGTACACAGATAAAAAAATCCAATCATTTGAATTAAGAAGAAAATAAATATATCTCTTAAATCAAAACTTCATGATATTTTTGAAAAATGTTTTTTTTATAAAAATCTCTTTCAAAAAATAAAAACTTATCATAATCTAAAAAATAAATTTCAACAAAAAAATTAAAACAATCACGTCTTGATAATTTAAGCATAATAAAAGAAAATGAAATAAAAGAATAATTAATCTAAGAAAATAATGAAAAGAATTTGGCACGACAGAGTATTTAGAAGTGTCATTGTGGTTGCTTTTTAAAGTTCTTTCATTTAGAAAAGTATGTTAATAATATTTTTTATTTTAAAAAAAATTATATTTTAGATCTACACATCAAAATAATTTAAAAATATATTAATTTAAAATTAAAATTTTTAAAAATACTTTTAAAACGCAATGTTAAATAGGAGGGATGCATCACAATGGATATTAAAACTAGTGAGACTTTAGAACTTATTCAAGGCCTATCATGATAGGGAGTAAATACTAATTTAAAGTCGTATTAACGAGAATATAATCATCTCATACATTAATGCATCATAAGTTTATATATTGCGTAAACAATAAACCAAAAAAATATTATTATTATTATTATTATTATTGTTATTGTTAACAAAAGAATTGAGTTATTTAAGAATTGATTTTTATAATTTATTTTCATTTGTTTTTTATAGAATTGTCACAGTCTCATAACCTGAGTTGAAAATATAACATGTTAACCTAAGTCAATCTAATACGTTGCAATCTCAACATTTAAAAAAAAAAACTAATATATCATCATATTAATATTTTAAAAAATATTTCATACACTATACATCATATTTTGATTATATAATTATAAAAGTTGATAGAAAACACATTATCAATGGTTGGAAATTACAAAAGATTGATATGACCAGTAACACATCATATGCCAATGATCTAGTATAAAGCATTAAAACAAACGGGAGAAATAGGGTTTTACATGCCTTGTAACACCTTTTATAATTCACCAACTTCCATAGTGAATTTTTTTGTCCCAAAATAAATTTTTTACTTCACTCTTATGGGTCAAATTGAAGATTGAAATGAGATTAAATGAAAAGGAATCAAAGTAAACAAAAAAAATGGAGAGAATAGGTAGCATTGTCAAAGTTTGAGTACAATGTTTATTATAGTCCTCAAACTTTCTAATTTTAACAAAAAGTGGAGAGAATGGCCTCTTCAAATTTTTAGATTTAAGAATAAAGTCAATTTTAAATAAAAAAAATTCATCATTTTTAGATTCCTAGCTTAAGAGGTGAGAGAGAGAATTGTTAGGTTTCAAGGGTAAAGAGAGAACCATTATTGACATTGATTCTCACCACTAAAATGATCAATTTTTGTGTCAACGAGTTCCATTCAGTGAGCGGAATTCTGCTTAGATATTTTTTTCACTTTAAAATAACCAAAAACAAACTAATCTTAGCTTGGGAAGATTTCTTGTTTTGGTGGATTTTAGGTTTTTGTTATGTTGTGCAAATATGGAATACTCATGCATAAAAGACTATCAAGCAATAATTATTAATAAAAAAAATCTAAACTTGTCTAAAATATATAGAAATATATAATCTAAATATTCTTACAATATTTATCTATAATAACCAAATAAACATAATATTCTCTCACCAAACAAAAATAAAAAAAATATCAAATGAATAGAAAATAATAAATGTCAATATGTGTGTGTGTGTTTAATATGATTAACATAGTATTATCTTACAAAACAATATAAGAAAAATCCTATATAAAATAATAAATACTAAATTCTGATATACACACATGTACACATATAATTATATTTTTTTAAAATATAAATATTTTATTTGTTTACTTTAAATTAATTATTTTACATTTTTTTTTGTGTTTGTCCCTATGATAGATTATGATTATTAGAATTTATTTTGATTTGCAATAAAAATGTAAAATAACTTATTTAAAGTCAATAAAAAAAACATATTAATTATAGAAAAAAGCATGCATAAAAAATATCAAAATAAATAGTACATTTATAAAACTAGCATGAATAAAATACACAAAAACATAAATAGTACATTTATAAAACTAGCATGAATAAATTACACAAAAACATAAAATATCAAATTTTAATTGAATAAATTCATAAATTAATTGGAAAAAAATGTTATTCTCACTTATGGGATACCAAAAAAAATTTGAGTAACTTAATGGTAAAGTTTAAGCATGGGATGAGTGGTTGATCTCTTAATTCTAGCAATTTGATTAATTCTCCCTAGTCAATGTGGCTAGTGCCAAATAAATCAAGGTGATTAGAACTTGCAAAAAGTCTTCTTTGATAGATTTAAGGATTCTCATATACATAAATAAGTATCTTCTAAGAAAGAAAAAGTACAATAATATTTTAAAGAGTTAAATCATAAAAATATATATGCTAAAAATACTAAAAAAGAAGAGATGTGAACCTTTTACCTGCTATGTTCCTCTCATTTTATCCAGCTAAGAGATAGAGACATAGTAGGCCATATAAAACTTTAATGCATCTAAACATGTTGGTAAGGAGTAAATTTGTTTAATAAAGTCTATTTGTTGATAAATAATCACTTTAAGATTGATGTAAAAAATTATGGAGATTTGGCATTAGATTTGAGCATTACGTTTGAATTCATAGATGTAGTGGATTCAACCACGTGTTAGGTTTAGACGAGCATGGAGTGCCTGACTACATTTAGTTGCGATGGTGAAAAATCCTCAGGCTTGATGTCCTTTAAAGACACGTGTCAGGCCTACCTATTGACTTGATAACCCATAAAGCCAAGTTTCTAGGCTTGGCAACACCTACCAAACCTAAATATTAAGTCCGGCAAACACTACACCTAACAACGTCTTAGCCTAGCACGCTACTTAGAAATATTTTTAAGTGGATAAGGGGGACCATAAGAGGAACCTATTTAAGAAACTTTTATTAAATGAAATCATTGGAGGATACCATTAGTGGTGGAGCACGTACTAAGAAAACTGTTAAATGGATATGATGAACCTAATGAAAAGGTGGAATTCATACTTAGAAAAATTTTAAATGGTTAGGGAAAACTCAATGACAATGATCTTATTATGCTAAAAAGACAAGATTCATCCCTTAAAGATTGGTGGTTTTGCACTACAAAGATCAAGTCAATCTTTTTTTTTTAAATAGTGGTATTATTGTATTGAGGAAATTCATATAAACCTCTTAAATAGTTTAGGGTTATTTTTCTAAAAAGATTAAGTCAATCACTTTTGTTAAAGATTAATGATATTGTACTAGGAATACCTAATATCAATCACATGAAGAGTTAGAGGGTTATTGTTTTATAAATATCAAATCAATCCATTTCTAGAAAAAGTAGTGTTATGACACTAGGTAGACCTCATATCAATCCCTCTGAGAATGTAGGGATATTGCTCTAAAGAGTCCAAATTAATCATTTTCTTGAATAGTGGTATTATTACACTAAAGAGATTTTATATCAATTCATTAGAAAGCTATGGGGCTATTGCTTTAAGAAGAACAAGTCAGTTCCTTTTAGGAATAATAATGTTATTACACTAAAAATATCAATTCAATCTCTTTCTTGGTAATTGTAAAGTTATTTTCTTAAGAAGAATAAGTTAATTCACTTTAAGAAGAATGTTACTAATGCACTATGAAAACCAAGTCAATCTCTTCATTGGTAATTATAGGGATATTGCCTTAGGAAGAACAAAGCAATCCCCTCCAAAAAAAGTGGTATTAATTAGAAAAATATAGTCAATCCCTTCCCTGAAAAATATCTAAAAACCCTAACTGAAAATCTATAGATAAGAAATGTATGTCAAGGATACATTATTTTTATTTAGAAAATAAACTTACATTCATATTAATAATTATGCATCCTAAAATGATCTGAGTGATGAGTATATTAAAAAAATTTAGAAGAAACATGTTTTCGAGGTGCTGCTAAAGTGTTTGTTTTGACTACATTGATAATTTTGAATGATTGATTCTATTTTGATTTAAGAGAGTTATGTATCCTAAGGATACATCAAATGCCTATAGGTTTATCCTTCAAGATTCTTCCTCAATCTTTTATTTCTACTATGAGAATGATTTCGCTTAAAAAGTCCTTCATGTTGGTTGTTCTTGTAAAAACATGTCATAATAAATTGGTCTCTTCTATTTGTATGTGATTTTTTATGACTTACTTCATCTTAAGCAAGCTTTTGTCTGGTAAAATATAAAGTTTTTTTTCTAAACGACATCTTCATTTACCCTTCTTATCAAAGCCTATAAAACTACTTACTCTAGTATTTCATCTATATAAAATATTTCCTTATTAAATCTCTTCAAATATATTTGTGTTAACTCGCTCTCTTATTGATCAACACTATATAGCTTCATAGATCTTTTCTTAGCGGCATAATGGTGTTAGAGTGTACTACTAACTTAGCATAAAGGTCATTAAACCCTTAATATACCTTAACTCTAAATTATTGTATTATGCATACACAAACCTTTAAAAGATTATAAACTTTAAAGTCATACACACATAGAAAAAAATACACAATATAAAAACTTTAAAATCAATTTTAAAAACAATAAGATGATAGTATTTGAAAAATATTATTAGAAAAAAAAGCTAGAAAATTAAAAGAAAAAAAACTCTAGAGAATTTAACTTCTTAAACCCAAATAATATATTAAACCACTATATTCTAAATGCAACTACAAGCACTTTAGAGGTAGTAAATATTATTCTAGCTTATTAGTTGATATAATTACTAGTTTAATTGAAAAAAATTATGAAAAACATAAAATAGATAAAAAAAAAAGTACCTAAAATATATATGTTTGAAAAACTCATAATTTAGCACTTATAAAAAATATTGGGTGAGCTATGTTTTAAAAGGTAGAATTGAATTTTATTTCAGTTACTTACAAATCAACATATACGTAACAATAATAGACTTTTTTAGGAGGATTCTTCAACTACTACTAATATATTGTATTTAAAGTAAGCTTGGTTTTTTTTAATCTCAATTACAGATAAATTGCAATGTCTTTAAAGCATTATCAAATTAAAAAAATAGTTAAAAATATTAATTATCATTTTAAAAAAATAAAATCAAAAAACTAAAAAAATAGTGTATTATAGAAGTATAATTTAAATTAAAAAAAAAATAGATACTAAATGCTTCTAAGCCTAGTAAGCTAGGCCCGCAAGCTCAGCCTAGCATAAAAAAGCTTATTAACGTCTGGACTTCAAAGGTCCTTTTCTAGTAATCGAATGATTTTATTCAAAAAAAAAAAGAAGTAAACACCATGCATTTACATTTTTGTAGTTGCTTTCACTCTTTTGCATGAAATGGGCATTTTTTTTCAATTAAGCTGAAATATTATATAATCATAAAAGAGATTGTCAATTAAAAATGATAATCTCACTTGAATTCAAATAATATAATTATTTTAAATAATTAATTTACTTAACAAATAAAAAGTAAAGTATAGATATTACCCAATCTACTCAAATTTAATATATATATATATACACACACATACACATACATATATATATATATACACACACACGTGTGCATATATTAAATAAAATATAAATACATAATTTTTTTATAAGTTTAAAAATAGCTTAAACGTGCTTATAAATATGGTTATACTTACTTTTGAAAATATTTTTTATTTAAAAAAATATATTAATAATATTTTTTATTTTTTAAAATCAATATATTAAAATAATTTAAAAAATATATATTTTAAAAAATATATATTTTTAAAATGAACACTCTAACTCTTGTAATCTCATTGAGACTATAATGCCTGGCGTGGATAGCTTATTTAGTGGGCCTTCTAAGTAATAAATAATAAAATTAAAAAAAGGGAGTTTTGACTCTCAAACTTCAAATTCATTAGTTTAACAATTAATTTGAACAACATCATAATACCTTCTTTTTTTTTTTTCTTGACTTTGCCTGTAATCCTCCCAAAAGTCTAAAATATGGGGTAAAAGCAGGTGAAAATCCCAAAACTCACATCAGAACTTTTTTATTATTAGTGTTTTTGAATTGTATGATATATTAATATAAAAATTAAATTAAAAGAATATTATTTTAATTTATTTTCGAATTTAATTTAAAAAAAAACCTTAAAAATAACCCATATCATATTCAAAATCAGTGATGATACTCGTGAAGAATCATTAAACTTGGAAGAGGCAGGCAAATCAGTGTCGTCAAAGGAACTCAAGAAGGCCATGTAATGCAATCATCGTACATGTAAAACAAACAAGGACCATGTTAAACTACCAAAAGGAGAGGGCACATAAAGTAACCAAATCACATCTCATAGAGTCAAACTCATAAAAAAACAAAACAAAAAAAAGTCACAGTAATTTTAATTTCTTTCTAATTTCAACCCTAATTTGCTCTCTCAACACTTGAATACAACATAGTAACTAAACCCTCCAATCCTTAATTAGGACCAAAATCCAAGAGAGAAAAACAAGAAACACCGAATTAACATACTGCTACATCATTTAAGACCATTCCCTGGAGTTGAAATGGCAAGATCAGGCCAAGAAAAGCAATCCCCGCCGACAAACCCATTTTCCTGGCCATTCTCAAACTGCCATGTGTTGCCCAATCCAGCTGTGACGGCAGCCCCGCCATTACCGCCTACGGAAGCGCCAACATCTCCCATTCCCGGAAAAGGCCACAGCCCTCTTCCAAGAGCGAAGTTCACATCTTCAATCCCAGGCCCAATTCCAAGCCCAAACCCATTAAGAGCCAAGAACCCAGCTGGGCCTTGAGTATTCAACAAAGAAGTAAAACTCCCACCCAGACCACCACCGTTACCCTTCCCATCACCACCGCCGAAGTGGACGGACAAACCCTGATTGGATGTGAGTGGGAGCAGCACTGGGGTAGCAGGCAGTGGTAAGCCATCAATATTAGTGCCTGTAATAGGACCCACGAAGGAGGCAGGAGAAGTAGCTGAAGTACGTGACCTTTTAGCATTTTTCCGAGTGCCGCCACCAACAGGAATGTCCCGGAGGGTGCCACCGTGAGTCCAGTAACGGCGGCAAGACTTACAGAAGTGACGAGGCTGAGAGAAGTTGTAGTTGTTGTAGTAACAAAACTTAGTATTCGTTGAGTCACAACGTGGACATGGCAAGTGCTCCTGTTCTTGAGGTGGTGCTCCTCCTGGCTTAGTTAATGTTGCAGCTGTCGGTTGTTGTGGTCTCCTTGCTGCTTCGCTGCTTGATAATTCTGCCGGCATTTTGGCTTTTGGGGGCAAAGAGAGTGTTGGAGGAGTGAGGACTGGTTATGTTTTGTCGTGTTTGAAGATAGAAAGAAGAGTGATTTTCTGTGAATGTGCGTGTAGCTTGTGAGGATGTGAAATGTGGGTGGCAAGGGGGTAACAGAGGGGAATTTATGTAGAGATAGATGGGAGAGGGAGAATCTGAAAAATTCTGAGGGTATGAGGAGAGGGTGCGGTGCCAGGCAGGGACGAGAGAGAGAGAGAGAGAGAGGGAGAGAGAGCAGCAGCAGCAGCAGCTGCTTCAGCAGCTTTTACAGTGTTCTGTTATAGGGGTAGCCAGGCACGACATATACAGTCGGCTCCAGAAACGGGTTTCTTACTGGGGTCAGCTAGTCAGCTTTAGCAGCTTAGGTATGCGGCTTTGTGCTTAGCTCTCTCTCTCTCTCTCTCTCTCTCTCTCTGTGTTTGAAACAAGACAATATTCCTACTACTGCTACTGTTTTTGTTAGTTGTAAAACTCGTTAGTCTTGAAATACTGCACAATTGGGATTACTTCTGTCTGCCTAATCTTTTCTTGGTTTACGGGGTGACTAACGGATTTCATCTCCTGTTTTCGGATATACTATAAGAGTATAGAATTTACGAGTTTTTGGTAAATTGATAAAAATTATTTTTTAAAATATATTTTTACTTGTAGATATATTTTTAAAAGATTTATTTTTGTACAAAAACATAAAAAGATAATTTAAAATTAAAAAAAAATCAAAAGCTTTCAAGACACCCACTTTGTGTTGCTAAGTATTTTGTATTAAAATTATGTTTATTTATGTTTTTTTATAGTTTATATGCATATTGAAATCATTAAAAAAATGTAAAAAACATTAATTTAATTTTTAAAATAAAAAATAAATTAAACTATGTTACTAAACACATATTTGACACTTACTTGTACACATTAATGTTGTCTAGCAAATGAAGATTGTGTGCTATTAAATTATAGTTTTTTTAATAAAAACACACACATATGTATACATATAAAGAGAGAGATTTGTGCTAATTAATTAATTGAATTAGTACACTATAAGGTACCGATTCTTTTGTTTAATCTACAATGATGTTGTTTCTTTGGTGGTGGGGAAGGGATGTGATGAGTTAGGTAGAAGCATTGGCATTATTAATCAACAAGGGGCCCTTTAGTTCTTGATTGATTTAAATTTGTTAGCAGAAAAAAGGCTGAGATGAGAAAATTTGAAGAAAAAACAAAAAGAAAATAGATTGTGTCAACAAACAGAAGCTAGATCTTGACAAGGATTGAAGAATTGGATTCGGACAAGGTAGCCAGCTACCTTCCAAATTGAATAATTCAAGCGTTTTTTCGCTCTTAAGGATCAATAATACAAGCATTATTGCATTCTAGGGCTTGGCCTAGCGGTGGAAGGAGCTTGTCTCTTTCCATTGCACCTGGGTTCGAGCCCTGGCGTGCACGTCTGTCACCCCCGCGGTGCCTTACATGCCTACTGGGTTTGCAGGGTATTCAGTGGGTCGTGGAGATTAGTCGTGGTGCACGTAAGCTAGCCCGGACACCCCATGTAAATCAAAAAAAAAAAAATAATACAAGCATTATTAGAGAAACATGACTTCTTTTTTCTCTTCATTAGGTTGTCCTTATACCTTAATGCAATTATAAGTAATATAATTATTTATTTATATATATAGAACTATATAGGTACCTAACAAATTATTTCAAGTGAAAGGCAATTCCGTTGCCCTTGAGATTGCATGCAATAATTAACATCATTTATTATCTATTTCAATATTATATAATAAATCACAGGTAATTTTTTTTAAAGTGGAGTAATTATTATTTTTTAAAGTATTTTTTTTAAAAAATATATTAAAATAATATTTTTATTTATTTAAAAAAAATTATTATTAATATAAGTAAATCAAAATAATTTAAAAGCATAAAAAATAAATTTTAAATTAGAGCAAAATATTTTTTTTACTATACAGAAATACAATCCCAAACTACCATTCAACATTTAATAAAATCCCAACAATGCTTACAAATACATCATAAAATATACACATAGAACAAATGCAATCATTTGAAATAGATTTCACAAGTAAGATCCTTTTCAACTTCTGAATAATAATAATAATAATAATAATAATAAACCAATATCTTTGTCAACCTTTTCCTTCCATGGTCAGAGCTAGAATGTTTCAAACCCAATTTTTAAGCAAAGAAAACCAAACCCAACAACAACATAGTAATACTACAAGTTCATGCAGCACATTTTCCCATCAAAACGCACAGATTTTGTGGTGGGCTACACACGATTCCAAACATGATCCCCACTCTAAATCTATGATTAGTAAAATGTTGGATGGACACTATCATAGGATGGCTACTTGGCTCATGGTGGCTCCTGGCTACTGGACAGACGACTCAGACTAGAGGGAGCCAAGAAAATTCAAGAAGCTATAAGCGTGAGAATAGAGGACAGGAGTTTTGAGAGATTGAGAGGGACTTTTGATGAGATAGAAGTAGAAGGAGGAGAGTGGTGGTGATGGTGGTGGTGGTGGGACAGAACCGACAGAATCATAGATGTCGGGCAGCGTGGGATACAATAATTGGGTCTTCCCTCTGATTTCGGACGCGTCATGTCCGCATCAGATTCCCTTCATCCGTACCACTAAAACTAGCCTATGCCTAGCTCTCCTGCCCTCCTCTCTCTCTCTCTCTCTCTCTCTCTTATTACTGCTAACATCAATCTCTCACCGGATTTCACGCTCACTGTTCTCGTTACCAAACAACACTGTTTCCTCCTTTGGACACACATTATCCCTTACCATGCATCATCACCCTTTGATTGTCATCAGGTCATGGGCTGTGTGATGAGTCCAAATCTGATGTGTGGTGTTAATCAATGTCAAATTAAGCCACATTTTGTAGTCAAAGATGGAGATGCTGCTGTTGTTTCTGCAGTTGAATTTTTTAGTTTTGAATTTAAAAAATTAGTTTTTTTTATGTATGATATAAAAAATATATTTTATAATATATTTATAAAAAATAATAATTTTAAAAAATAATTACAGCTATAATATCAAATCTCAATAAAATAAGATATATTTTTTTTCAAAGTTGTATAATAAAAAATTCAAAATAATATAATTAACGGGCTCTAAATAAAATAAGATATATTTTTTTCAAAGTTTTATAATAAAATATTTCAAAATAATACAGTTGACGGGGTGTGAATAGAATAAGATATATATATTTTTTCAAAGTTGTATAATAAAAAATTTCAAAATAATACAGTTGAGAACTTATTTTAAAAATAGATTAGTTTAAAGGGTCATAGTTTAAGTACTTGCAATTTTAAAGTTGAATGTAAATTTAAATGTATATGGATAAAAAATTTATTATAATTTATAAAATAAGAATTTGACAAAACATGAATAATTCAGTTTAATATCTTATATATTAAATCAAATTCTTAACCCATCTAACTTAAATATTCTACCATAATAATCTAAAAATTCAAAATTTAAGTAAAACCAAGTGTTATGTGACAAAAAAAAAACTAGAAATTGAATATATTGCCGCACAACACTATATGTATAATAAAAAAAACTTTGAATTTTTGGATTATTGTGTTTTAGAATATTTAAGTTACATTAGTTAAGAGTTTGATTTAATCTACTTAATTATCCCCGTTGTCAAATTCTTATCAAATGAATTAGAATGAGTTTTCATCCATATATAGTTGAATTAATCTTATTTTATTACCCAAATTTGTGGAAAATGAGTTGTTGGGTTGATTTTCTTAGCCAGAGTTGATGACATAAATAATAATTTATTAACCTTTTAGAAATGAAAAACATCATAACTACAAGGAAAATATTTAAAATATTCAATTTTTAATTATTATAATCTTCACTTTTTAAAAAGCTATTATAACACTTTATTAGAAAAAACTAAAAAGCTCTAGTGATGTTAAATAGGAAAAATAAACTAAAAAAAAATTCTTTTTTTAAAAAAATAAAAGGTGTAGTAATATTAAATAGAAAAACAAAAAAATCAATTTAATTATTTTTCTGAAAAAAGATCATACATAACTTGAGTGATTTAAAAAATTACCCCGTATAGCTAAGCTATAGATCAAACATGTAGTTTTAAAATCGTATATATCAACTACTACTCTTTAAATTACATTATTTTTAAAAATATATATACATGGTGTTACTTAAAAAAAAAAAAACTCTAAGATATTGTTATTTCATGCATATTAACTACCAACAAATCGATATATTAACATAATCCAACATGCATTTCAATGGATTGGGATTTGAATTGACGAAGGCATATTATAAATCCTGCCATGTTCTTGCTAATTCCCACAAATGTGAACATCGTCAAGGGCAAGACACTCTCTTGTCTTCGACAATATAGAGTTTTCAAACAAAAGATGTTTTAAGAACAATTGTAATAGAACAATTCCCATAATTCACTGTCTTTCTGGCTATTTCACCTCCAAACAAAAGATGTTCGCAAATCTTAATCTGTCAACTAACACCTTTATGTAGTCTTCAGGTCATGGGATAGGGTCTTTGTAGTGTTTTCACTCTGAGTCTGTGTACAGTGAAAACGTCGAAGCCATTGTCTTATTGGCTGCCCTATTCCTACCTCCTAGACCTTTTACTTCTTTAAGAAAATGGAATTAAAAAAATGACATGAATTTCACTCCACCGTGATGCAAGTCGTTCATATGGGATACGGTCTTTTTTTTAATATTTTATAAGTATTTAAAAAAAATTATTTTTTTATTTTAAATTAACATTGTTTGATGTTTTTAAATTATTTTAATATGTTGATTTTAAAAATAATTTTTAAAAAATAAAAAATATATTATTTTGATATATTTATAAGTATAAAATAATTTAAAAAACAACCACACTTACTTTTAAACAAATAAATATCTAAAAGGATAATGGTATTTTTTTTTTTTTACTGCAACATCAAACTAGCTCTAAGTTTGTTGTATATGACTGGCAATCTTTTTATTTATTTTTTGTTTATGATCAAGCATGGTCATTTACGTTAGGGTTTGATAATTCATAATGTCATCTCAGTCGATTACAAAGTGAGAGTAGTATTGATGTGGAAAACTTGGTAACGAAACAAAGAAGAGTTTTTTTGGGTCCCTATAAGATGAACAAAAGAGTTGGTAGAAGCATGGTTACAAATTTGACCACACATCAAAGAAAGACCAGCGTGAATTATATATATAAGACCAAAAGAAGGAATTCACTTGAATTTCCACCACAAGGATATCTTAGCACTTTAGAGCTCCTTCATTGAACAGGAAACAGAGACCATGGCTCACCAATTCCGGTTTCAAAACTTGTGAGACGCGCCATGAACCAAGGACAGGGCTGGCTGAGCTAAGCTTTTCATGGTCATGCTAGTTTGTGGTCAAAAAGCAAGTCCCTAGAGAAGGGTAAGATCGATGGTGTGGGGTGTGTGGGGTCCCAAACTATGAACAGAGACACCTGTCAGCAAAGGACTTGAGGTGTCGGTAGATGGAGGTGGGTCATGGCCATCGGAGTGGTGGTTTTGATTATCTCTCTCTCTTAGCCCAGTGGCACGCGAGGGCTGAGAAGCCATCTAAATGTCTCCTTGGCACGATCATATGTCGCTTTCAGTAAAACATGGTCGAGTTGATCAGCCTCAGACTCGGCCTCCCTTCGTAGGAAGCACCATACAGTGTAGAAGTTCAGTACTGTGTTATTCGGTCGCCCATAATAACTGACAATCTGTCCTTTCCTCCTCCATCATCCTCCCTGTTCTTTTCTTCAGATTGAAACTCTGTTCCCTCCTTTTCTTTTTGGCATTTTCTTGGTGCATTATGATTCCATCACATGGATTTTAGTTGGGATTGATTTCTTAGTCCCAGGCTTTTTATCTTCCATCAAACGTGAATGTCATTATTGAATTGGTTGATATCGATTCCTTCGTGCATAAGACAGTGTTTTCGGTGGTACGTACAGCGTTATTCTCGCTCCTAATATCAATCAATATCTCATTCCATTTCATGCGTCCTTAGACTATAGACCGTGGACGGGTACGATTAAAAATTAAAAAATATATATTTAACTTCACTGAAAAAACCAAGTTGATTAAACTTTTTTTTACTACAAAAATCTTATTTACTAGAAAGTATTCTATGTAAATTTAAATAAACAATTAAAATTTCAGTTATTCTAAATTTTTATAAAAGTTTTATGTTCTAATTGAAATTCAAGATTTATTATGTAGATCTTAAATTCTTTATCATTACACTATATTCTTTAAAGACAAAATTAGTTAAACCAGTCTAGACTCAACTAGAACTCCATCATCAATAAATTATTTTTTTTATTAAAATAATATCATTTAAATAAATCAACTTTTAATCTAATTAACCTAGGTCACCTCTCAACCTATCATCTAAACTTTGTTTCAAGTAAACCTCGCCTTGAAATTATATATACATGTCATTAGTACATGCAAGCAAAAGAAGAATACAACTCATAGGAATTTTTTTTTATATATATAAATTATAATGAGAAATTCAAGTATGACAATGGAGGGATTAGTTGTTAGAAATATGAGCTAGACTAAAATGTGAAAAAATAACCTAAAACACAAAAAAAGTAGAAACTGCTTATGATAAAGTTGGAATTGTTTCTCCAGCCTAATTAATTGATAATGGTACAACAAAAAACTACTATTTGATGTATTTAACTTTAATTAATAAGATCAAGAAAAATTTTCATACGTAGTTTGAAAAGAAAAAAGAAAGGGATAGCTATTAAGATGAATCTAGAAAAGGCTTATAATATGCTTTGATGGGATTTCATTAGAGACTTTTTTATTACCAACAGGAGTTCCAAGAAGCATAATGGAAATCATTATGAAATGCATTGAAATTATCTTTTTAAGAGTCTCATGGAAAGAAATTCCTTCAAAAAATTCTTTCCTACTAAATAAATATGTCAAAGGAACTTTTATCTCTTTATATATTTGTGCTATGTTTGAAATGCTTGTCACAACGGATTTATAAGAAAGTTAGCTTGGGTAATTGGAAACCATTCTAAGAGCCTTGATAATTGAAAACCATTCCAATTTGATAGAAAAGGTTTAAACATTTTATGCTTTGCAGATAATATGTTATTGTTTACAAAAGTAAATGAGGGGCAATTTGATAAAGTTCTAAAGTTTCTTAATATGTTTTGTTTGGCTTTAAAATAACAGGTAAGTGTTGAAAAGACCATAATGTTTTTCTTTAAAGGTGTTCCTCATTTTATTATTAGAGCCCTTTATTACAAATATGGATTTGTTGTTAGTCATGACTTGAATAAGTATCTTGATTAAAAATACAATGAGAGTTAGGTTGAATCAGAAGCTTAGTACTTTGATCTCTAATAAGATGGATGTTGTGGGATGGAAATACTCACCTTCAGATTGGATGAAATTAAATGTGGATGGATGTAATAACGGCAACTTGGATTATGCAACTATGAAAGGACTAATTAGAGACTGCATGAGTTCTTGGATTAGATGTTTTGTTATTAACATACGGATTTGTACTTTAGTTCATGCTGAGTTATAAGTTATGATTATAGGGCTAGAGTTGGTGTAGTCACTGGTCTTACATAAGATTATTTTAGAATCTGATTTCTTTATAGTGATGGGTTTGATCACAAAACAATTTTGTAAAAGTTAATGCTAACTTTCCCTTGATTAGTAGAGCTCGAGAAGCTTTAAGTAGAGATTGGGAAGTACAAATGCAACAAATTTACAGGAAGGTGGATGTTGTTCTTGGTTGGCATGCTAACTTTGAACTTTCCAAGTATTTATTTTCTAGGGATGATTCGAATATTAATAACCTTTTTGAGAGTTTATATTGGTTTTGGTATTATAACTTGATTGGAATTGTGTTTCCTCGTTTATTTTAGTTTAAGGTTTTAGCCTTAATATCTTAAAAAAAAAACATCAAGATTAAGAGATGAATAATATTTTATCCTTTTAAAATAGAATTTGACTATTTAGACTCCTCTCTAATTTTTTATTATTTTATGATGTAACTAGCATAGAAGTTAGGGGGTGTTTGAGAGTGTTGTAATTATTGATTTTCAAAATATTTTTTTCTTGAAAATACATTTAAATATTTTTTATTTTTTAAAAATTATTTTTGATTTTAGCATATCAAAACAATCCAGAACCATATAAAAATAATTTTACATAAAAAATAAAATTTAAATTTTCATGAAACGCTACTTGGAACGTCATTCCAAATCAAATAATGTCTTATAAAATTGATTTTAATATGATAACTAAAAAGAAAGAAATTAAATCCAATCAATATTAATTGTTAAGTTTTAAAATTTAACATCTATTTTGTAATTTTTACCATCATTTATGTATTTTGTGTTTTAGTTTAAATGTATTTATGTATAAGTTTGATTTTAGTCGATAAAAAATAAAAGCAAACATGTAATTAATTATTCTTACACCAAACAAAATCTAAATAAAAGAGCATATAATTAAAAGAATGTAAAATTAAATTGAAAGGATGTCAGGCAACCAAAATTAGTCAAACTTTCCTTCTCTTTTATGTGCATTAATGTGATTTTAGACATTAAATTTCATTGATTCAAATTTAATTAAAAATTTATACATAAAAATTATGAGATTAAATGATGAATTATTTGATATGTTTATATTAGTTTAAAATAATAAAGAATCAATCTTACGAAATATGTTGAAGAATTATGATCGACTTTGAAATTGAGATATATTTAATCAACAATTAATTACTTTTTATACTAATATTTTAGCTTCATCACTCATGTGAACAATGAAGCTTTTGATTTTATATTTTTTTTTAATTTTGTTCTCGTAATTTAATCTACTTATAGCCTAATCAGATGGAATCAATTTTGAAAGTATGGTCAAACTATTATATTTAAAAAAAATACATGACTAAAATTTAAAACTCGAAGAAAAGTATATGTTTAATTCTAAATTCTTGATAATTTTAATTTTAATTCAAATATTTATTTTTCAGTTCTTGACTTCGAGAGAAAAGAGAGAAAAACAATCCATTTGGCCATTTTTTAACAATAAAACTTGTTATCTTTTATGTACATGTCAACATATTTCATTTGATAAGAAAAATTCAATAATAGTGAGGTTTTCCTATAAACATGTCTGAAAAAAAAGATTAGATACTATTTTGATTTTTTTATTTAAATTATCTTTATTTTTTTAGTTGATTTTAAGGTTAGTAGGTGATTTAGAAATGTTTTTATGGTGCTTATTAATTGTTTTGTATTAAAATGTGTTCAAAAATAGATTTTTAGCCCATGAAACATCATCTTGATCTTCTAACCACCTTTCTAAAGACAAGAGGTGATACGCCACCTATATTGTTTTTAAGAAGCAAGGGTGAATGATATTTTATTTATTATAAAAAAGACAAAAGTTTGTAAGTGCTTGGCCATCTAACACATACGCTTGAGGGTTTTTTTTAAAAAATTTCATTCATTAATTTTTTATTTTTATTAATTTTTTAATTTAATTTTATTCTTTAATATTTATTTTATTTTTAATTGTTTTTCAATATTTGTTTTAGTTTTCTTTTTTGTTTTATGAGGTTGTTGCAGTCTAAAATAAAACATCATAATATTTGGTTGATGTCCTATTTTACAAGTATTTGTTTTTAAAATTATATAATTAAGTAAATAATAATTAAAATATTATAGCTAATAAAGATCATGACTTGGATCGTGAATTTAGTAGGTTATGATGTGAAGCCTTGGCCTACTAAATATACCACCATCTCAATAATTTTATTTTTGTTAAATGTCATTTTAAATATTTTTAAATTAAAGTATATTTTTATCAATTATCTAAATTGTCTTTTGACTTGCAAATCTACTAGGTCATGTTAAAACTCCTATAGAATTGAATTTGAATCTTAAGTTAGACAAAGAGTCAATAAGAGGATTTTTAAATTTAACTTGGACTAGATTTAATGACAATACTAAATAATTTCTCTTAATCTAGATATTTTTTCTCATATTCATTTTGTTTATCACACTCACAATATCAAGGGAATAGTTTGCTGGTATAAACTAAAAAAAAATGATGAATTATTGATTATTAAATACATGTTATTTAAAATATTTTTTCTTCTAAATGATTATTCATTGGTAATAATATTTTAAAAAAAAGTGTTATATCAGCTCCATTACAGCATTATTATTATGAAATTTTTAAAATTTATATATTTTATGTTGATTAATTATTATTTATCAAACCTCTATTATTGTAAAACTTTTAGAGATTAATCATGATTTTTTAAAGGTTTTGTAGAGAATCCTTATTTTATACAATTATAATTACTATGATAGTAAAAAAATTTTGGAAAGTTTATATCACTAACTCAAAAATTAACAAAACATTAAAAAATATGATATTTTTATTGTACACCACCTTATAAAATATTATTCATTTTAATAGAGATTTTTAAATTTATATTAATTTTAATTTTAATTTTAATTTTAATTTTAATTTTATTATCCAATATTTATAAAAGATATGATATTTTCATTGTGCATCATCCTCATAAAGCATTATTTCTTTTAGTAGTGAGGCCTATGTGTATATAAAGATCCACGTGCATGGGTTTGGAGACAAGAATGCTTGGGCTAAAGAGACATGGCTCCAAATTTACAAAAAGACAGGCAAGGCGTCGTGACCAGAACCTTGAAAAAAATCGTGTTGTAGCGCTCATCAATTTATTTACTATTTTTCTTCATTTTAGGAATTGGTCCAAAATAAATGATTATTTTCAAATTTCTTTTTATATCGAAAATAAACATCCTTTAATTGAGTCATTGGATTAAATTGCTAAGATTCTATTCGTTAGGACTGAATTGTGGTTTGAAGAACAACAAGGACTAAACTAGATTTATTAAGCCAAATATGTTGTGTAATTAATTACAATTATCTTATGGTCTTATTATATAAAGTCTCTGTATATTATATAGTGTATATGGTGTGGTCCTTTCGTTAGTATTAGAGTGGGGGGAGGTAAACAAAATTAGACCAATAAATGACTGGCGTGTGTCCAATCCTGATAAAAATAATAAAAAATAACAAGCTAATTTTAAAATAAAAATTATATATTTTTTTCTTCATACAGGTAGTTTGCAAATTCATAAAAGTTTATTTATGTAGCTGGAAGGGTGTGTGAACTTTCGTCATAATGAAGGATGTGCAGCTTTCATTGTACAGACAACAATATTTATTGTGAATAACTTAGCAACAACATACACCTAATGTTGAATCCTTACTAAAATGTTGAAAGGGTAACCCTACAATTCTATCTTTTAATTTCGTTTTTGATATATTATTTTTTTAAATTTCTTTTTTGATTTACTATTTTTCTAATTTTAAATTAGTTATTGTAATTTATTGTAATTTTTATTTTATCATAGAATTATCGTAAACTCAAATAAATATTTTGATATTTGGTTTGAATTAAAATCAAATATATTATTATTTCAATATACTTTTTAAAACAAGTCATCTTGAATATTTTCCAAGTAAAACCAATATAAAATTTAAAAAAAAATCATGCTCATAGAACCTTATGAAAGAAATATATCTATGATGATCCTCGTTGTTTTTGGAAAAAACACTTTTAAAATTTTCTGTTTTTCTCAAATTAATCTTTTGAATAGTGTGGATAATGATGAGCTGATTGACCAAGCTACTTTCTTGGATTCAATTCATCATCAGACACGAACAGGCGTCAAATTTCATCACCAGCCGATGATTGTGACACTACGTCGTTTTTCCCTTTGAATGAAAAGTCCAAGTTATTACTGAAAACGAAAGATAAATCAAGCCAAGAGGATCCAGCAGGGTGCTGAGGCTGATATCAGTAAAATTTCTCTGCATGGAACTGCAGCATGGGTTGAGTGTAATGTACCTCACGGAAGATCGGATGCAACAGTGTCACTGTAAGTGTCTTAATATGAATCACTCCGATTTGTTATGTACGCTGTCCAGATTCCTCTTCTCAACTCTTAGACTATTTTTATAGACATACTCTGATTGTCCAGAACCAATCTGAAAATCTGTCAACGGCAAGAAACAAGATGCATGTGTAATAAAACCACCACCAAATCTTGTTCTTTCTATGATGAATGGCTGGCGGCATTAAGAGCTTCTGGAGAGGTACTTGGCTGATACTATAGTGAATGATTTCATGAAATATTTGTAGAAGCCCCTGATTCAAAAATTTCTGTGGGAAATTCCAACCATGAAAGGTGGCACTGTACAAACTTCACCCAATGACAAGTTTCAACATGAACCTGGTCCTTGGTCCCTGGTATGATCCTGCTTGCTCTATTCCCTTCTCAAATAATGTCAGCAAGATTTTTTACTGGAATCAAGTTTTTTTTTGGTGGGTAAAGAGAGGGAAGGTTTTTTATATAATTAATGTCTTATGGGTGGTACTGGTGGATGTGTAGGATTCCTTTTGAAACTGAACTGAAAATGATGCTCTTCCTCTTGCTATAATATTCTAGTTAAAAGTTTAATAACTACTGATCTGCGGTGTGTTAGGATATTGGTATATAAACTTGATAGGATAAAAAAGATAAAAGATTGAATTAAATAAAAAATAATATACAATAATTTATGTGATTTATCCAATTAAATTATATTTACAGACAAGTATAAAATAATTTTACTAAGAAATATAAGAATTATAATTTTTTTTATTAACAAAAAAACAATTAAAATCTATCTGATAATACAAAAAGATATCTTATTTATTTTTTCACAAATATTTCATTATTATGAGATTATTTTTCTTCTCTCACTCTTTTTTTTTTTCTTATTTCTCTTTTATGTTTTTTTTATATTGTTAAGTAAGACTTGAATAATTTATTTATTTATAGAAAAGTATCTATTGCATGTAACAAGTACGATGCTGCAAGCGGCACCAATCTATGCCAAAACATTGTTGACGTCAACAATGTTTAGGTGGTTTCACAAAGTGGACATGGCTGTTTTGCGAAGTGATGGACGAGACTGGTGAGGGGGGTGGTTTGCGAATTGGCTACATGAATGAAGAACGAGAGCTCTACCCCCAGGTTTTATGGAAGAAAAGCAGATTATTTTCCAGCATTTGGTCTGAGGACTATAATGTAAATGGCTTTCAGGTGCACCAGGAAGAACGCTCAAGGCATCGCACCATTTGACTGTACAAAATGTTGGAACACTTTAAATTATCTCAAGATTGTTGTTTCTTTTGAACTTAGATGTTTGGTTTTCACGAAACATAAAAAAGCATATAAATCAATACGCAAGACAAAAATCAATTTATAGTAATTGTTGTTCCTCTTTAAATATTTTTTATTTATTTTAAATTAATATATTTGTAATATTTTCAAATTATTTTAATATGTTCGTATCAAAAATAATTTTTAAAAAATATAAAAAATATCGATATATATTTTAGTATAAAAATTATTTAAAAAATAATCATAATTATACTATAAAAAACAAATTGATGCTATGATCAATCCTCTAGTTTTAAAATAATATATTACCTATTCCCTATTACTAACAATGTAACTGCAATATTATTTTTATGTTTATTCAATCTTGTATTTTTTATAATATAAATAAAAATAAATAATAAATTAAAAATCATATGTTATTCTGTGTTCAAAAGGGAAGTGTTTTTAAAAGTGCAAAAGGTTTTTTTTTCCCTAATTAAAACAATATTAGGATTCTATAGACAATTTTAAGCTTAGTTTTAAGAGTAATCGACACAACTCTTTAAAATAACTTAACTGTGTGTTTAGTAGAACATTATATTTAAATATAATTATTCTAAATAAAATAAAATTTTAAATAGGTACAACTCTTTAGTAAAAAACACAGCTTTCCAGTTGCTCCAACACAAAATTCATGAATAACATCACACCTTGCACTTGTGATTAAGGAGACATGGTTCACTAAAAAATCCAGGGCTTAGACCATTTCAATCTATGTCTCTGTTGAATCTGGGGAGATTCGGCTGATCATTCTGCCATGACTAACAACGTCACTCCCTAAAATCAAGCCACATAAAAATCAAATTCTGATTATGTTTTTTATCCTTTCCTTCCTGATTTCTGTTTCCCTACTTCAACATGGGTAATAACACTTCTAATATTTGATGCTACAATTATGGCCTGTGTAAACACCACTTTGGAATTTGAATATTTATCCTAAAACCATGGCCATTTTTCCGAGAAAAAATTCCAACTTTCTGAACCTTCATGTTTGACGCTTTTGAACTATCACTGGGATGGTGGTTGTATAATTCAAAATCAATCGTAGTTAATTTTGTGTTCTTGTTATTTCCCTTCACATGCTGCTAGTGATGGAGTGGAATTTTCAGGATTCGAATAGGTTTCGGTGTTCTTGTTATTCCCCTTCACCATATTGGAATGATAAAATACGTGACCTTGCATGATTTATGTGTTCTCTTGTCACCCACCTTTTTTCTTCTCAGTCCTTTTTTTATTTGAATTATATCAAGCTACGCGATTGCATCTTTCACATGATATCATAACATCCAATGTGCGTATATGTGGGAGAATCCAAGACCTTAAAAAATAAACATCAGTTGCTGTCAGCACAAGTAAATTATATAGCTTTGTGCTAGAGTTTGTAGAGGTTGCGAATTCATAGAATGAATGAGTTGAAGATTCTTGGATCATTTTGAAGGTTTCTTTTGTAAAATAATGAGAGCATTGTTTGCTTGCTTTAATCTTTAATTTCAAACTTGATTGCGGGAGAGTGTGAACAAGTTAACGAAATCAGGGATTAAGAGGGTCCCGTTTCAGATTTCCTACCGTCAACATAACATGTACAGCAAATACTAATTCAACCAATTTTTGGCATTTCAATCCCTAAAATTCTGGAAAGGGCGTAGCAGTTTTGTTTTCCTATCGGAAATATGGGTACAGGGAACTTGGATTTATATGATGCTAGGGATCTAGTGAAGTTTGGATTCCCTTTGGCTTTCACTGCCAATGTTGTCCTGGCCATTCTTGTGTATGCAGCACATATTAAAGAAATGAAACAATCAAGTCATGCTCAGGATTCTTTAACTTGATTGCATATCCTTTCCAGTGTGCTTTGCATCCAGGTTCCTTGCTTGCTCTTACTGTTTACACTTCGAACTTGAATTCATGGCCTAGGAGTGCTCTCTTTTGATCGGGGTAATGAAACTTAAGCAATGCTGAAAGACTTCAGTTTCTTTGAGTTTTACTTCCATCTGCAGAGTTCTTACCAAAAGAACATGGATTTTGAATCTCAGAACTTGTTGACAAATGTTTTTTACCTCAACCATAGAGTGTGTGTGTGGATGTGTGTCTCTGACTATTGAATGATGAAAACTTTCAATTCCTGCTAGATTTCAACGTCCGTTCCCACTACAACTCCATGTTCATCCTGTCAGTAGTGTCTTTATTCGAGGAAGAATCACTCTCTCAATTGTTCCTGTTTAAATTTCGCATAGGCGAGTGATCCTGAACCAGACCGTAAATGTTTCGAAAAGACCTGAAACCATGATGGAGAACAGGCCCTTGACCGAAGTTAACAAATCTTTTCAGGGGACTGAAGTTTCAGCAGAAAATGTGGCTGCGGTGGGCATCGTTATCTCTTATTTTCAAGAAAATCATCTCCTCTTTTATTTTGCTCCTCATGCATGCCCAGCGACTCCTTACTTTTGCAGACATTTCTAGAGGTTCTTATAGCGTCAGTATCACCGAAGTGCAGACACCAAGACAAGATATAACTTCACGATATGGGGATAAACTCTTGTGGCCAGCTACCTGGCTCTACTACCCTGCAACTAGGAACCTGCCGTACCCCATGTTTATTTGGTATAACAGGCTCTGGCACATATATGTTACTGTGCTCTTAAGTCTTCAATTCATTTTAGTTCGTACTTGATTTGTTAAATTAATGTCAAAGTTAATGGTTAGGCACCTAAGGTTAATATTAATGATAATAGTATATGTGACAGTCAATTTTATTAAGTTTTTATTTATTTATTTTTGGTGTGGTTCTTTAAAAAATATATAGATTTGACATACTTGTCGGATCAAAACATTTGGTCTTAATAATTAGACAAGTCTAAAATATTTAGACTGGATGGTACATTAAATCAAAGATAATATGGGTCTAATATGCATGCTAGACTTAAAATACTTCAACTTGACAATGTATCAAGTTCAAGGTATTTAATACACTTGAATTTATTAGTCAGTCAAGTTTAAGATATTTAAACTTAACAATGTATCAAGTTTAAAATAGCATGAGTCTCGTATACATGTCAAACCTAAAATATCTTAATATGGCAATCAACCAAGTACAAGATCTTGAGCTTAGCAATGAGCCAAGTCCAAAGTAGCATGCGTCCAATATCCTAATATGTTTGGACTTGACACTCAATCAAGTCTAAGATGCATGGGCTCGGCAATAGATCAAGTATAAGGTAGTATGAGTCTGACTTGTATCTCAGATCCAAAACATTTGAATTTAGTAATCAATCAAATCCAAGATAATGATCATCTTTCTTTGTCATGTGCATGGAAATTATTGTCCTCCCTTCGCATGTCTATAAGAGTGACCAACGTTTCTTGAGTCTAATCTCAGGAAAAAAAAATTCAGTCTCTATAAGTTTAGTTATACTTAATATCTTAAAATCTAATGTTTTTATATCTTTTTAGATGTATAAAAGCCCTTTAAGAACTCATTATATTTTTATTAGGTAAGTAATATTTATCTTTCATTTAATGCTATCAGGATTATTATTTTACAGGTCCTCTTTTAATAGAGTGTAAATATATTATAAGATAATAAAAGATTTACAATTTTTATTTTTTATTATATAAATATTTTTAGAGCATTTTTTTTAAGTATTTTTATATTTTTTTAAATAATATTTATTTAAGTATGAGAAAGCCCATACCTCAATTAGCAGCTTTTAGCCTATCCAAAACCAAGCATAAGCTCAACTACTTTGGTTTTTGGTTAACAAAAATTGAGGAAATTGTTAGGCTCTGATTAACCAACAGAGAAGACTATTTTTGGGACATCATCACCATCTTATGTTTGTTTTACCACGTTAAAATCACATGTTGTGTTGCTAGAAATAGTTATCACTCCAGGATGAAATTAGCAGCCGCAATGAAGTAGTGCGCTGTTTCCCTGTCACCATCTGGTGGAGACAACATTTATAATTCTGAGCCATGTTCTGAAAAGCCGCATGTCCTAAATGTCAAAAACGATGATTATGAAGGTTAGGAAAAAGCACTACTGATTCAGTTTTTGTTCAGGTTCTAATTGTCCAGGTTGAATATTTTTGGTGGTGCACGAGGGATTTCAAGTGACATGAACCTTAGACTTTTTGGTTTTACAGGAAAACATCTAAGCACCTGAGTGAGGCAGAATATGTTTTGAGAAACAAGAACAAGTGTAAGAGAATGCAGCAAAATTCTAAAGTGAAAGATGATGAAAACTTTAATTATACTTGTAAAAGTTTACAAAACATATATCTATAGAGCGAAAACTTGTTGAAATACAGAACAAGATCGAATCGGTTCATAACTCACACACAATTCAAGAAACATTATTAATAATTACAACATTCAAAGATCTCGAAGTTGCCTGAGATTCACGGGAGAAATGTATTTTGTATCTCCATCCAACAGTTTCTTGGCAATTATAACGTTGGCAGCCTCACTTGGATGATAAGGATCCCAGAACACATGCTTGGATCGATCTTCGCACAAGGTTGACGTTGGTCCACATGGAATTATCCCTGCAAATTGCCCTCCGTTTCCACAACAAGCTCTACTTGATGTTGTAAATCCTGCACACAGCTCTCACAGATGATATTCCTTCGTAACTATGTACATTCTAGTTTTCCAAACGAAAAAGAAACAGTAGGGCAAGATTTAATTTATGTTATGAAACGCACAATCTTTAAAATAACATCTAAATCTGATAAATGAGAAAGAAAAAGAAACGATCATCACATAAAAAATCTGGATTTTTGGTGATTACTTCATCCCAAATATAATAATTTATATATCATAAAAACAATTGAAACTTTGATTTTAAGATAAATTAGAGAGTACGTAACCTTCACCTATCTATATATCCACTACCCAACAGTCAACTAGTCAGCCAAGTAAACTTTAATAGTCAAGAAAAAACAGAAACTAAAAATCTAGCCTAACATACCAGGTGCCAACCACTATTTAGATTTGTAAAACCAAGAGTACTTAATTAAGAATTAGGGTCTAAAGTCACCAAGGAAAGCATATATAATATTTTTCCCACAAGTATGATCACTTACCATATTTTTCATAATTTGTGATGAGTTCCATGACCATATCATACACATTAGCAAGAACAAATGTAGCTCCTGGAAGGTTTTCATTTAGTTCAGCAAGTAAATCTTTCAATCGTCCATTATATTGAACTGCTAGTTTATTTGCCAATCCCACGCATTCGTTTTCGTTTAATTGATTTATTGTCTTTTGATATGGAATGCAACCTATCGGGCCAACGTTCCCGATTACAAATTTTCGAGCATCCATTTTGTATAGTCTCTGCAACCAAAAAGGAAAGTTACACACAGATATATATATTTTCAAGTAGTCAGAGGGGTTACTGATAATAATGATGATTTTCATACCGTAAGTTGGCCTCTAAAGTGACTGAGCATGTCATCAATGAATGCATCAGGACTTTCGGAAATCCTTGCTCCAATAGAGAGAACTGGAAGTAGATAATTGTTGAGGAAATCATTTGCTCCAATAGTAATAGAGAAGATGGATTTCTTCATGATATAATCTCTTGCCCGGGATGCACCCAGCAATTTATCGAACTGCTTTCTAGTAATTGCGAAGTAGTCAATTTGTACATCCATTCCTAGCCTATTAACCTGCACAATACAATACATAAATCATGCACATGTGAATATATACATACATATATATACACGTTGTAGTTCTATAGCTAAGGTTGTCGAGTGCTAACAAATATTCTTCCAGTTCCATTCATAATCCCTCCTCCTCCGGATGCATAATTCACGCCATATAATATAGCTTTTCCAGTGGTGTTTGGAGACAAAAACGGGTGAGCATAGTTTGGTTGTCCTAGTTCTTCCCCTGGAAACATGAAGTTAGCACTCACAAATATGAAGCAATGAAATATAGAGAAGATTGAAACAGGAAGAACAAAAAGGGAAACATGTCACAAGCAGCTGGCTTACCTACAATGTCACCAATGGTTCTCCCATTGGTATACCGGCCGGTAGGGTTTCCGCCGGATGCTTTAAAATCAATGCCATTAGGTTTGATATTGGCCTTGGACAAAGTTGGTAGATAATTGTTGTTTCCAGCATCAACTAGGGAATCACCAAATATAAAAGAAGCTCCTAAAGCAGAATTATCACATGTTACCTTTCCAAAATAGCTCAAATCCACGAAAAAAAGCACCAAGGCCAAGGTGTAGATTATCGTGGCCATGGCTTGCTAGCTTTTCTACAATTCACAAGTTAATGAGATTGACACTACAAATGTTATATCAAGATAGAGCCCCAGTGGTGAGTATTTATGCAGCTTTTTGTCACAAAAAGAAGCAAAGAATCCATAGGTGAAACTTGTAAGCTATCTTCTAATAGGGTATTTGGTAAGACCCGCTATTGTAGAGGGGAGGACTAGTGCGTGTGTGGACGACAAAGTTCCCAGAGGTAGTTCATCAACATTGTTGCAAATTTCTCGACGTGTTATGAACTTTTGGAGCTTGCTTTTTCAATACGTAATTAGCTCCCATGAAGGTCAAAGATATGCATTAATTCAATCAAGGTTATTAGTGGCCTAAATTAGAAAATGTTCTAGCCTAAGGGACTTGGGTGGTGTTTGGTTTAGGCGTTGGAACTCCATAGAACCCAAACTCAATAATTAATGACATGCCATTTGCCCACTATGATACTCGGAAACGAAAGGTCCATGATGGAAAGGCGAGCCTAGAGCTCGAGGGAGAAGAACCATCCAATCAAAAACCCAAGTCTTGATTTGGGCATAGAGATACATACTTGATAGAGATTTTATTTCTATATTCATGCATTGTTTTTATTTTCTTAAATTACTAAAAATCATATTAAATTTAAGGAGATTCACATTTAATATAAATAGGTTAAGTTAAATAGATGAAGGAGCGGTGGTATTCTTACAGTACTGGAGTTATTAATTTCCGCGATAGATTAACCATTTTGTTTTCTGTTAGTTTTTGTTATTGAGATTTTGATTTTTAATTTCTTACGTATTTTTATGTATATGGATTTTTTATATAAACTTGATGAATTAAAAAATATTTAATAAACTCTTATGAATATTTATTTTAAAATTCAAATTTAAAAAATTAATATATATATAAAGTAATTTCATGAGATAAAAATATGTATCAAGATGTTGTTTATACCTCTTGGCATCATCCAAAACTCAAGGATATGAACTCAATAGATATACTATAGAAAACTTAAAAGAGATCAAGATAACATTACATGTCGATTGAAATAGTATTTTTTTTTTTTCTTTGTCCTTCAATCATTTTTTATTTTTTTAATCTTGTCTTTTCCCTTCTTTTTTTATTAGAATTTAAATCTTATATTTTATTTTGATTAATTTCATACAGAGTTCTCGCATTATTAAAAAAACATGAAATTAAATTAATACTCAATTTGACTAAATGAAATTCAATTTTATTGATTAAAAAAATAGATTTTAAGGATTAAATTTGATATCAGAATAAAAAAATCAACCTTTTTTTTTCTTTTAGATGTTTTTTATGCTTTATATTAGTGGAAAAAATATATTTGAGCCTAGAAATATTTTCTTATTCAAGATAAATTTTGATTTTTTGACTTATTAAAGGTTGTTTTGATATTAAATATTGATTTATCAAGGTTTGTGGAATGTTTATTAGGTATTTTCGAGTTAAAATTAATTTTTTTGCTTAAATAATTTTGAATCCAAGTTTTTATGATACAGTTCAATCTTATGATATGATCCAAGTTAGGTTCTGATACTAACTAATGTGAATCTCGTGACCCTATAATCACGCAACCCACAATCAAGATTAATATCTAATCTTGAAAAACCAAAATAGATCTGATAGGAATATGATACAGTGAAAACTTGTCTCACGGCACCATTATTATTGGAATGAAATAGAATGATGCCACGAAACCAGTTAATCTGTTATAAGTCAAATTTAGTTTGTTCAAGAACTAAAGAATATAAGAATCACTCTTAAACATTAAAACTAAAAAAATCAAAAATAATATTTATTAATGGCTCTAAAATTTAGATTACATGTGTTTAAACAGTTCTTAAAAATTAATCTTAATGGATCTATTATTATGGACTGAACTAACCCAAGACCTTAATTGAAAAGACCCATAACTTAATCTAAACAATCATTGGATCTTAGCTGAAAACAAAGTTTTAATTAAGCCTAAACATGAAAAAATAATAAAAATAACTAATTTATCATCAAATAGCATCAGATCTTTTTTGTCTTATGTAACAAGGATAAATAAAAAATCCTTTAAAAAAAGAATTCTAGAATATTAATAAATCATTGTCACTCTTGAAAATTATGTTTCAACTCATTAAAGATCCTTATAGAACTAGAAAATTTTCAAAATAAGATGTCGATTATGTTTCAACTCATTAAAGATCCTTATTGAATTAGAAAATTTCCAAAACAACATGTCATATTCTTTTAGAAAAAAAAATTCTTGCCAAATAGAAAGTCTACAAATAAAAAAAAATAACAAAATTCATACAGTTTCTTTTGACCTATATTGTAAGTCATTTTTGAACTTTAATTCATCTAATAATTTATTCCAACATGGACAAATATTTCAAAAAATTTTAAATAAAGTTTCAGCTAGATCTAATAATTGAATTTAAAGTTATATTTAATAGTATAAAATTGATGGGCAATGTATCATCCAATTTTAAAAGAAAAAAAAAGGGGATAAATAATCATTTTAAATAATAAAAAAAACTCAGATTGCTTGGTAGGGCTATGCACGCCTACCTTGCTTTGTTATTGGGCAAACATGTTTAGTCACCTAAACCCAAGTGTCTAGCCTTTGTTTGTTGAGTTTTTTTTGTTTATTTTTTTATTTTAATTAAATTTCATTAAAAATAATTATTTTTTTATTAAATATGATTTAATTTATACTTAGTTTTTGCATTTTTTAATACAATTAGCCAACACTCTTTTTGTAAAAATATTCATTATTTTTTTAATAAATAATTGTTTTTTTTTATACATATGTTTATTTTAGTAAAAAAAAAAACAACAAAAAGGTATCAAGGTTTTACTTAAATAGATGTATTTTTTGTTATTTTTAGTTTGGATTGTCTAAGATATTTGAATATTTATTCTAATTTCCATCTCAAATTCCAAAAAAAAAAACTATTTCTTTCTAGATAATTATATTGATAAAAAAAATTGAAGAATTATAGCAAATTATTTTGATTCACTGTGAAACAAACAGAGGATGTGCTGAGCTATTGCCGGCAATGTGGATGGTTGTAAGTGGAGATGGAGCAATCAGGTATTTAGAAGTGTAATAGTGATTTTTTTAAAAAATATTTTTTATTTTAAAATATATTAAAATTATTATTTTTAATATTAATATATCAAAATAATTTAAAAATATTAAATATATATTAATTTAAAAAAAAATTAACTTTACAACCGCAGTGTATACTGGGCAGCTCATGGTGGAGAAGGAGAACGGAGCTGGCGTTGGGTGCTAGCAAAACGAGATGAAGTTGGTGTTTTGTTGAAAATGAGGGCGGCGTTTTGTGCAGGCGGCAGCTAGATGTTGCCGTAAATGGGTTGTGGCCTTTCCCTTTCTATTCTAATTTGTTTTTAAATAATTATTTACAGGCAATATAATAATTTTGTCTCGTGTCTGGCTCCTAACAACTTGATTTTATTTTGTTGACTTTATTTTCTTGTTTGGTGTTTTAGTTATTTGTGTGTGAGCGTGTGTTTATTGTATTTTGATTTAAAAAAAAATAACATTAATATTAATTTAATGAAAAAATATTTAATAATTTTGAAATAAATGTATTGATATTGAAAATAAATTTATCAATTTTGAATTAAAAAACATTATATATATATATATATTATTTTTCTTACTTTTTATGTTTTAATTTTTTTTAAAAAAAAACATTAACTTTGATATGATGAAAAACATTAATTTATAATTTTAAAATGAGCTAAGCTTAATGCATTAAAAAAAAATCTTTAAATCTTTAATTTTATAAAAAAAACATTAAAAATAAAGAAAATGACGAGAATGTGTTAAGAATATTTTTTTTTTGAAATTTTTTAAAAATAAAATTAAAAAAAAAAATAGGTTATTAAAATTACGTTTTCTAGCCGCGATGAGAAGGATGTAAAACGCCACCAACAAGAAATAATAGTAGTTATTCTGAAAATTGAACTACGAACTGAGAGGGTTTTCTCGCCAGAATAGAAATCTGAGAATGACAGTGCGACCATGCACAAGCAAATTCAGGTTCCTCCTCCCTCCCTTCAAGAATGCTATCATCCTAGTATATTATGTCAGAAGAACCCTTGAAAACAGAGTGCAAACAGGGGAGATTTTGTGACTTGTAAGGGGTATTGGTGTCATTTGAAAATCCCAAATCCCACCTTTCCTAACTCCATCCTCCATTTCAAAATCCATGACAACAACCTTTACCGTTGAGAAACCCCACACACACACACACACACAGACCAAAATCACAGAGATAGAGTGAACCGAGAAAGCTCAGAAATGTCGACTTTGAGAAATAGAAGGCCACAAGATCACCAAGAGCCCAACAAAAACACAAAGCCAAATGAAGAAATCAACAACAATGAGCACCACGAAACCCCAAAGATTTCTGTCTACGAACAAACGAGAGAAGAAAGAATCAAAGAAAACCTTGAAAGAATGCAAAAACTTGGTCTCATGGACCTTTCTCTCAAGCTCAAGGCTTGCACTGCTCCTTCTAAAAGAACTCCAAGGACAAGCCCTTCCTCGACGAAACACCCCTCTCCCTTTCTGCCACGTGGGCCTCTTCGCCGTTCCTCTAGGTGCCTGTAGCATGACCTCCCCCCCCNCCCCCCCCCCCTTTTTTTTTTTTTTTCCTTTTCACCTCATTGTGTGGTTTATTGAATTAATGCATGTTTTAAATCCTGGGATTTCTATTACGCTTTGAATGTTATGGCTTTGAAAGAATATTTTATCAACTGGGTTTGATTATAGTTCATATTTTGAGGGCTTTTTTTTAATATCTTAACATTTAATATGCTCTTTTGAGTTTATTAAAGTTTTTATCTTTCTCTGTGTTACTAGCTAGAAACATGAAAACAAGTAAAAAGGACATCAAATATAGAATTTTTTATGTGTTTTTATGTTAAATAAAAAATTATACAAGGATTTTCAAGTAGGTGATGAAATTTTGTATCTTTCAAGTGTTTTGATAAAACTTCCTTAATTAGTTTTGTAAATATTGAATATTGGAATTATGATAGGTGTAGTGGTATAACATTTATTTTCTAATCCTACATGGGTCGTTTGTATTTTTTGGCTAGGAATAAGGTTTCAAGACTAATTTTGTTTTCATGTGAATTATTGTCTCACTATAATGTTTTTCTTTTGTGTTTTTGGGGCAAGCTTAGGTTGCAAAATTCAACTCCAGTTAGTTACTCAGAAGTGGCATTGACTAAGAAAGATGGATTGTTAGAGGATGAGAAAACAATGCAAGAGGTGGGATCAAAGCCTGAGATATATACGGAAGAGCATGAGAAGTTGTTAGGAAACACCGAGAGGAGCTGGACGCTTTTTGTGGATGGGTGTGGGAAGGATGGAAAGAGAATTTATGATCCGATAAATGGAAAGACTTGCCACCAATGCAGGTCAGCATGCTTTGTGAACTCCATTTGTATGTCATCGTGTGTTAAACTTATCTTTTGAGGGTAGTAAGGTATGCCTTTGCGATAGTAATCCTATTATTAACAAGAAAACGTGACATTTTGTCACATGCTTTCCAACAAATTTAGCTATGTTTGATATTCAATTGTTCTTAAAGACATGGAGGTGTCCATTTAGTAGTGAACAGATTAGTAAAGCATTGTGATTAGAAGTGCTGTTCTTGGAGAAGGTTGCTGAAATGAGTTTTAGGGTGTACAGTAACCATAATTGTAAAAATGCTTTTCGTAAAACTCAAATTGGTGGACTTTTTGTGCTTCTAAAACTTAAGTTGGTATGTCTATCCATAGAGTAATCTTCACTCTAATTATAACCTTTTTCACGTCCCCTTTCTGTAAGAAGTACCTTAAATGCTGCTTCATGGAAGGAGCGCTGACTTTCTTTACCATTTGACCTCTTAGTACTGTCAAAGATGAACACTCAGTAAAGCATTTTTAGGTTACTGCAAGTGAATGGTTGGGGTTTCTTACAGCTTTCAGATAGTTTTTGAAGAGGAGCCAGTGATAAAAACATGTTAGCAATACTAACAGCAATAAACAAACGGCATGGCCATATTTGCTTGTGTGGTTGTGTGTGAGGATCATGAATTGATTTGAATGCTTAGTTTGTATCGTGTTCTAGTACAGCTAATGACAACAGTATCAAAATTCACATTGAATATATCATAAGAATCAAAAAGATTATAGTGCGAAGAAGTTGACTTTAATTTTAATTTAAATGTTCTCTGTAAATCTTGTTATGGCACAAGTTTTGAAGGAAAGCTTAATGCCAGCTTCTTTCCATTATTAACTGAACTGGCTATATGAAAATATGCATTAGAATGCATAAGTTTTTGTGCGTGGTGTTGTTGTAAGGGATGCACTGCTAGTGGTAACAAAAGAAGTTGTAACTGAAGGTCTGGGAATGGACTGTGGGGGGCTGCGGTAGTGTTAAAATGTAGTGGTTTTGGATCAGGGAACTTGTGCCTGGTTGACAAAGCAATGATAGTATATCAATGCTGCAATCTTATAGTTGATGCAGTGGTGCTGGTGAGACTAGTAATGACAAAGTTGGGAGTTGCCAAAATGCTAGGAAAGGGAGGACCTGGTTTGGTGTCTGAAGTGGTTAGAGTGTTTGGGACTTGCGGAGAAGTTTGCTGAGAGTTTTGTTGCAGTAAATGGAGCTTGGTGGAAGAGTGGGGAGATGAAAACAATTGAACTTGTTATACCAATTAATGTATCAGTTTCTTTTTTAGAAGGTTGTGTTAAGGATATGATGCTATAATGAGGTTTGATATATTTTTCTTTTGACAAAATTGAACTTGCCTTCATTGTTGAGAAGTAGAGCTGAATATTGATAGCAATGGGCCAATTTGCATTATTCATCAGAATACCGTGCATGTTAAATTGGTTTGTCAGATCATTGATTCTCAAGTTGTTTATTATTTGATTAATTGATCATTGGAAAAAGCTTCAAGTTTTAAAATATAATATTTTTTTCTGTGCATGGTTCAAAAACAAATGAACTTTTGAAAAGTGGAAGTTCAATAGAAAATGCTTTCCCACAATCACTTGTTTTGCTTTAAAATTAGTGGCTAGAAAGAAATGATCAAAATAGCATTGGACGTCTGTAATGTGAACATCTATCCAACAATTAAATTTTCCTTTTCTTGTTTTGTGTTTCCTATTATCTAATACTTATGTTTGCACGTAGGTTCTTAAATCATTTCTTTATAAAATCTATATGACTTCAATCATTTGCAAATTGAAAATGGTACTTGGACAGGCAGAAAACTCTTGGTTATCGTACTCACTGCTGCGAGTGCAAGATGGTCCAGGGACAGTTCTGTGGAGATTGTTTGTACATGAGGTAAATATTTTTAGAATATTCTTGACTTGTATTTGCTCTGAGTTTTGAAGCTTTTATAGGCTTATAATTCTAAGTTTCAATGCACTCTAACTACGGAAACAATCCATAGATAATCAATTCAATTTTTTTCCTTGCCCTGCCTAACTTGTAAATCCTCTGCTAGTCTGTCTTTCTTGGACCTCAAATTTTCTCATTTAATTTCTTTTAATTCTCCTAGGTTTGCCCATCTGACCTCTCACTTGCTTTTCCTTTTATAATATTAGAAGGCTGAAAAGTGCAACTATGCGAACCCTGCCATTTGGCTATTTATTTTATTTTTATTTAATTTGTATCATGAAAGGCCCATTTCACAACCTAAAAGACTGAAACAACCTATCAGTTTAATTTGGAAAATCTGTTTTTCTCAGTTCTTCCTTTCTTGGTATGCAGATATGGGGAGCATGTACTTGAAGCCTTAGAAAATCCGAATTGGTTATGCCCTGTATGTCGTGGAATTTGCAACTGCAGTTTGTGCCGACAAGCAAAAGGGTGGCCTCCCACTGGCACTCTTTATAGGAAGGTAGCTTTCAAATATGAAAATCTAACTCCTTATTGCAGAAAACTAACTGAGCAAGCCTTTTGTATACCTATCCTTCCAGATATCAAGTTTGGGCTACAAGTCCGTTGCACACTATCTCATCCAAACCAAGCGCCTACAAAACACTGCCAATGAAGTTTCTGCAAAAAGATCACTGCCCTTTTCCAACATGGAAGTTGTGTCCGAAGAATCTCTGCAGTTCATTTATAAAACGGCTGAGCAATTAGAGCATCAATCTGAAGACAAAATACTTGATGAGTTAAAGAGCAAGACAGAGAACAAAATGTCAAGCATCAGAAATCTGGCTAATGATGGTCAGACAAAAAGGGCATTGACTTTTTCAGGCAGTGAAGTCAAGTCTGAGATTGTGGAATCTGAGAAGGTCAACCATGAGGATCATGACAACCTTGGTTTATCAAAGCCTCAGTGTGAGGAAATGAATAAAGAGTTTGAAAAAGAGAAGCACATGCAAAGCAATGGAAATCATGCTACAGCTTGTCAGACAGACAAGTCATTGACATTTTCTGGAAGTGAAGCAAGGTCCAAGAAAGTTGAATCTGATGTCACCCATGAGATTCATGACAATCTTGCATTATCAATGCCTAAATTTGAAGACATGTATGAAAATGAATTTAAAAGTGAGGAAGAGAAGAAGGAAACACGCATTTACCATGAGATTCATGATGATCTTGCATTATCAATGCCAAAATTTGAAGGCAATATTCCTTCTGAAAGTTGCCTGAAACATAAAAGGAAACACGCATCTGCCATCAACCCGTGTCCGGATAGTATTGCTGCAAGATTAAGGCGGAGACGTTGGAAAAGTAATGGCAAAGATGATGCAGAGTTCATGGGGGTGGATGAGAAAGCCTCTAATGTTAAACCAGCTGTAAATGCCATGTTGTCAAGCCAAAAGATGGAGGAAGAAAATGAAATGCATGTTGAGGATGATAAACGTTTTGTATTGGAGAGCAGTCAGCTCAAGAAGCGTACTCATGCTGAACCAAACCCAGATAGTATTGGCGCAAGATTGAGACAGAGGCATAGAATGGGCAAAGGCCATGAAAACAACGAGTTGCCGGGGACAAGATTGAGAAGTAGAGGTTAGAATGAAACTTACCGAGTATTAGAAACCCTAGGGAAGACATTGCCTGAAGATTTTGAGGCCCTGGAAATCAACAGCATGAAGATCAAGGGCTTTTCCATTTTTATCAGCAACAGCAGGAATGGAGCTTAGGATTTTTTTGATAATGCAGCAGTCTTAATGCTGCTAGAAACCATGGTTTGCTGGATTTATTGCAGTTTATAACATCATATATTGGCTTTTGCCAAGATCCTGGTCCTTTTGGATTGGATAAACTTATCTGTTGAAATGTGGGATTCAAAGTTTATTGGAGCAATCTAACCGCTCAAGTCTGATGCTAATGCAAATAACATCCCTTTGGGCCAAGAAATATCCATTTAGTCTCTATTTCCAGTTACATCATAGGATAACAACCTTCCAGTACGGCATGCTTATGAAATAATCATCAATTAAACCATGATTCTTGGTGAGCATCTAGCTTCAATGGAGACTATATATGATCATCAACGAAAACTATATATTAATATTTCAAAACGATCATGTTTTTCCTGTATCATGAAATAATCATCAATTAAACCATGTTACTTGGTGAGCATCTAACTTCAATGGAGACTATATATGATCATCAACATATTAATATTTCAAAATGATCTTGTTTTTCCTGTATCATGATGATTCTGGTTGGTAGATTCTTTTATATATAAAATTAAAAAAATAAGTTTAAAAAATATCACAACAATATCAATCCCGCTAAGCGAAATGCGGAATTGGAAAGAATTCCATTTTATAATGCATTCTCATCTAACACGTTGTCGGTAAAACTTGGAAAGAATTCAACATCACAGAGGGAAAACCGAAAAAGGAGAAGATGAATCAAGAAAGCCTAATAAAGAAAAGGGTATAATTACAAAAAGGAGATCATCCCCTACTCCTTGCCCTAAATTCAAAATGGAGTTGTGACAAAGCTAGCTATTGTCTCTCTGCTGTAAAAGGACGTCACTTTGCTTTACATTTGACGTGGTCACACCCATGCTACGAGTGAGGGACCGTCGGCAATCCCTTTCTTCTTTGTCCTCTCGTTAAAGAGGCATGCAAAGCCTTGAAGCCTAGTGATCTGAGCAAAGAATAGCTTCGCTCTCCCCGATGATATTGTTTTTGACTGATAAATGATTTGTTCCTTGCTGCTTTTGATGCAATCCATTCCTTGCGCTTGACCATCGCTAATTTGGCCTCTTCCCATTATATTATTGACTGGTAAGCAATGATGAATCATGAACATGGATGGAATGTAGCTTTATTACTAACTATTTGGCCCGGCGAATATTTCTTTTCCTTTAAAAAAAATTTATATAAATAACTTTTATCAACTGTTTCTATAAATGAAAAAAATTTTAGCTAAAAATTAAAAGGTTAGTGCATATGTTTAATTAAATAAATTTAAGACCATGTAAGTTAATAAATGAAAAAAATTATAAATAATAACTAAAAATAAAACCTGAAAAATCAAAAAATAGAAATAAAACAATATATTTAATATAGTAAGATATGATATTTATCTAGTTGTGAAGTTTATTTATTAAAATAACTTTTTATTCAATCCAACAATAACAAAAAATAAATACATACATTAAATTGATTAAAAAAATTATATTATATAAAGTTTGAAATATCATATGAAAATAAATATTTATTTTAAAAAATAATGTTTGTCCATATAACAAATAAAAGAAATTGTAAATAAATCAGAAAAATCTCTTTAAAAAATAAAAAATAATCTTTATTTAAAAAAAGTTTTATAAAAAAAAGAAAAAAGGGATATTAGTTTAAATATAAATAAAAAAATAAAAATTTTAAAAAATATATAAAAAATATTAATTTTTTTAAAAAAAAAAAAACAAGCGGTGCTAGACAAAGTTAGCTCCTTTAACCCTTTTTGTTAGGGTTTGCGTGCTTAAACTTTTATTTATTTTTATAGTAGTCGGGACAGATGACATGTCATCTGTTTCATTTATTTTTTATGTATCATTTGATTTTGCTCAAATTTCACCCGTTATAAAGGCTAAAAAATTAAGGTTGGAGTTTTTTTATTTAAAAACTATTTTTTTATCCAAAACTCATAAAAAAATTCATAAGAATCTTGATAAGTTTATCCATGATTTTAAAAAACCCCTAAAACCATTCCAAAATCAAAACTCTTATTTAGTTTAGATATGTCTTTTAGATACCTTCGAGATTTAAAAATATCTAATATAAAATCTATTCATTAAAAGAAGATATTTAATACAAAGATCAGCTATTTTGGTAACTGGAATTGACGTTAAAAATTAATTTTTATATCAAAATTAAATTGATAAAATATTAAAAAACTGAATATATATAGCTTTTAAGTGTAAGATTGAATTAAAATTTTTTATGTGAATTTTGAGATCACCATCTATTTATAATATCTTTTATACTTCCATTCCTTATTTTTTAATTATATCTATAGTTAACAAAATTGATTTAATGGCCTTTGAATTAAAAAAATGTAATTTTGTAAAAAAAAAAAGAAGGATTAAATAACAAAATTGAAAAGAAGCAAAATCTTGATAGCAGGTCCATGATAAAATATGAGAGGAAGAATAATAGTGTGTATAGTGAAAAACTCACACCTTTTTGTTATTTATATATATATATATATTGAATTTCATGTTAATGATATCTTTGGATTAATTCGCACACATTAAATGAAATTACGTTATTATTTAAAATGCTTTTAAAATATATTCTTCACATTAATTTGATGCATTCCCCTGAATATTGATTATGAGAGATTCAGACTTAGGACTAGCAAATCTAACAAATGAGTTTTATATCTAACTTATTCTTTTTATGCCAATTAATTGCATTCTCATGCTGCGTATAATTGGAAATATTGTTCCATCAAATCAGATGATTAAAACCGGTAAGATTAAGTTTGTGTTAGGAGGACAAGGAAGCATCTAGGCTTAAGCCATATTTAGGTCCTCTTGTTTTAATTTTTTATTTGTTGAGATTTTTTAAATCATTTTGATATTTTTTTATTAAAAATAATNTCCTCTTGTTTTAATTTTTTATTTGTTGAGATTTTTTAAATCATTTTGATATTTTTTTTATTAAAAATAATGTATAAAAATAAAAAATATTATTTTATAGTATTTATAAACAAAAATCACTTTAAATCATAATTGCAATGACATTCTCGAACACACACGTACTTAATTTAATCTTGGATGCATTTCCTAGCTGCATATAACTGGCAATAATTTAAGTAAATCGAATAAAGACCTATAAATTTCAGTTTTATTCTTGAATAACCATTGAAGTTCTAACCTACATGCCATGAACATGTTTTATTATTATTTTTTTTAAAAAAAAACTCCTCGTTGATCCTAGTATTTTACTGTATCAACAGTTCCATTGCTTTTAAAATATAATTAGAAAAAAAAAAAAAAACCTTTTCATTGATGGGATTTTTGACCTACACGTAGTTCAACCTCCTATTTGAGGTGGCTGTAGCTGGGGCTAGCAAGCTCGTGTCTTGCACATGCTATCCCAAGAGTCAATCATTTGCAAGTGCTGCCATCGAAACAAGTTCAGCTTTGATTTCGCTTCCTAACTATTATACAGTAAAATTGAATAAAGAACCAGGAAGTCTACACTAGAAAAATAATATCAAAATTGAATAAATTTGATAAGATCCAAACTTGAAATTAGGTTGAAAGGAGTGTACAAGAGATTTACATGGTGCAAAAACTTTAAAACAATAAATGTAATACGAAGAGTAGGTAATTGTCACTTTAAAAAGAATGGCGTGGGTGGACTTCCCTATCTAAAAAATAATGCTAGATAAAATATCACGTCGGAAATTATAAGAATAGTTTAGGATTTAAGTATAGAGTTAATAGTTTAGAGTTTAAGCATAGAGTTGAGATCGTTAACGTCTAATCTTGTAATTTTAAAGTCTAAAATCTTCTTAATTAAGACAAACGTAGGAAAAAAGTTTAACAATAAGTAAGACATAAAGATTGACATGAGAACTGATTGAATTCAGAGATAATTAGAGGCATGCACGCTAGTTACAAGCTCAACATGGTTTTTGACTTGAGTTCTGTTCACTCTTTCTTTTTTGAGGTCAAATATTGACCATTAAAATAAATCTGACATGTTCAATTGCTATTTCATTCAGTAATTTGTACTAGTCAACAAGGTGACTTTTAGGACATGAAATAATGTCACCTTAATTGGCATCTATATATATATATATATATATATTTGTATATACTAAGAAATGTGAAATAACTTTTATTGTATGGTTTGGAAATTGCAATCAATGTCTCATTGTTTGGCAACTGGTAGGTCTGAATCATGATCTGGAATTAGAGAGGAGTAATTCCACTCTTAGGTCTTCCTTCGTGGGACATGCCTATGCCCTATAAGAGAATATTAACATGACATTTTTATTTTATTTTTTTATATTATTGTCATTGTGAGATAGGTAAGAATTGCGAGAATCATAATACTGGGCGTTGGTCTCCTTGATTGAATACGGTAGCTCTATTTTTTTTTTTCATAATTGCCCACCTATTTTATGTAATTGCTATCATTATCAAAATTAATTTTATGTTATTTTATTTAAAATAATTTATAAAATTATATGTTTTAAAATTTATTTTTATTTAATTTATAAAATTTAATTCTTATTATTTTCATAAACTTTTAAAAAAATATTAACAAATTAATTTTTAACTTATTTTCCATGACAAAGTTAAATACTAGAAAATATTTTTTAACTTATTTTTCATTACACTATCAAATATATAAAAATAATTTATTTTTTTAGAATTAATTTTTTAAAAAATTATTTTTCAACAAACAAACAAACAAATTTTTTAATTTAATTTTAAAAAAAAAAATTATTTTTCAGTAAATAAACAGTATTTCTCCTCTTATTTTTTTTCTTTTTCTTTTTATATTATTGTCATTGCGAGAGTGGTAAGAATTACGAGAATCATAATACTGGGTGTTAGTCTCATTAATTGAATACGGGAGCTCTATTTATTTTTTCATAATTGCCCACCTATTTTCTGTAACTGCGTACTCATACATCGCTATCAAAGATTCAAAATTGACGCGTGGTAACGTCACGTCATTTAAGAGGCTACCAAGAACTCAACTTCCATTTTCAGGTCAATTTTTTTTTTTTAAAAAAAATAGTTTTTTATTGTTTTTATTCTATAATAAAAGCGATTTTTTTAATCAACTTATACATTAACTAAAATTCTTATTTTTTTAATATTTTAATAGAAAATTATCATGATCATTGTCATGTATTTATTTTCCTGTTGAGTATAAAATAGAATAAACTATAGTATAATCTAGAATATACAGAAAAGATAATCAGGGTAATTTTTTAAAAAATATTTAATAAAAAATCATTATAATCATTTTTATTTTTATACCTAATTTATATGTTTTTTTTTTAAATATAATTTATTTTCTTGTTGAGTGTAAAATAGACTGGAATAATTATTTTAAATAAACTACTTTAAATACTAAGCCAAAGATTCTATACGAAGAAAGAAATTAAAATTGTTATTATCTTCCGGAGGGGAAGCACTTTTCGGACTATTACTCTTTTAACCTCGACATATGAAGCTGCTGTTAGAGCCAATTTTTCGGCCTTTGGTCAATTTATCAGTGTAACAAAGAAAACTGTGGTAGCTAGCTAGTGGCCTTTTCCTTTTGTGGCGGCAGCGGCAGCGGCAGGAGGAGGTGGGGCAAGGCGCACAAGCCCTGCTGCTGAGCAAATGGGGATCCAATGCTATTTGCTGGTAGCTAGCGATGACCTGTTTATGGCTGCTTGGGAGTTGACCTAACATTTTTGTACCCGTCCACCAACATAAATGTGTAGTTTTTCAAATGGATATATCTTAATTTTATGATTTTGGATTTGTCTAATTAACATTGAGGAAGATTAACAGAGGCTAAATATAATTTATTTTATGAAAAAATAACATCTTTTCTTCAAAGAAAGCGAAAATCGTAAGGTTTACAAAACATTTTCCCATCTTAGTTGGGTGGTTTGCACTTCATAGCCCTTTTTTTAAAAAAAAATTGGGTTATTTTAATATATTAATATCAAAATAATTTTATAAAATAAAAAATATTATTTTAATATATTTTTAAATAATCACATATATAATCTCAAATACTCTCTCCAAAAATGTAAAATGTATAAATGACAAAAAAATTATATATTAAAATAAATATTTATTAAAATAGTATTTAAGAATCTAGTATCGCTTGTTTTTTTAATTATATTAAAATAATATTTTTTTAATATTACTATATAAAACAAATTTAAAAAATTAAAAATATTGAAATGTAAGTATAAATAGGGTGTAAGAATATGTAAATAAAAAAATATAATATAATGTTTCATGAAAGAAATATTTATTATTTTATTTTCCAAAGAAAACGAAAACATTTTCCCACTTTAGATGGGTGGTTTGTACTTAAATAATCTGACAAGCTGAATTAGCAAGGCTGTGGGAGGGTGTAAATGCGTTTTTGGACTCTTTTGAGGACAGGTGTCCCCACATCACCTACCGCCTTTAGTAGGGCATGTCATGGCCACAAACATTAATACTTCTTCATCAACATGGAATGCATGACATAAATTGACCTTCATTAATATCTTTTACTGCTAACTGTGCAGGAGGTGGCTGTCTGGATAGTTATCGTGTTTTTAAATTTAAAAAATATTTTTTATTTTTTAATAATTATTTTTATATTAGTACATCAAAATAATTTAAAAATATTAATTAAAAATAAAAATAAAATAAATAAGTTTACAAGTAGAATCCAGTACGAGGATCACAGGAAAATAAAAGAAAGAAGAAGATATATTTTTAAGATATATAAGATGATGGCATTACATTAAACTAAATTCAATTTCTCTAATTAAATTAAAAGAACTGGTCGTGGACTGTTAAATTCAATATCCCTAATTAAATTAAATTAAATTAAATTAAATCCTCTTCTAAGAGTTGACCAAAGAGGGCTAGAAACTAAAATGATTTAATTATTTTAGAGAACAACGACACCTTCTTTGCTTTATCTTGTCTTGTCTCTACAAAAATACTCGTAGAATAATCCTAGTCTAGCGCTGGATCACCTGCTTCTAGCCGCAAGCAAAGACCCAAGTACGACGAGAAACAACTTTAATGGTGTTTTGCATTTATAGTTGTTGTGTTTTTTTTTTAAAAATATATTAAAATGATGTTTTTTATTTTTTAAAAATTATTTTTAATATAAATATATCAAAATAATTTAAAAATATTAAAAATATTAATTTGAAGTAAAAAAATAAAAAATCAAATTTTTTAAAATATTTTTGAAATATAAAAATAAATAAGGTCTAAATCATAAGAAATTTTGAGGATTTTTCTTCAATGAAAAACAACACCAACTAGGTTTTTTTGTTTTAATAAACCAAAATCACAATTGAGATGATGCAGTAGCAACTCCATCAATATTTTGTTGTAGCAAGATCAAGAGAAGTTACATCGAACTCCAGCAAAAAAAAAAGGATTTATAATATATTTGTTGGATAAAAATTATTTTTTAAAATATTTAAATTTAATTTTTATGATAATTTGGTTTTTTAAAGTAAAACTCAAATTCATTACCTTGAAACCAGAATCTCAACTAAAAAATACACTTTGGTTTTACTTTTAACTTGAAAATGTTAAATAAAAAATTAAATTGATTTGTACAATTTAGTTTGAACGGGTTTTTAAATAAATTTAATTTATTTTTTATAAAAAATATAGTTTGATTAAGTTTTTTACTGAAACCAAACTCAACCAACTCATCAACTGACACACACACGAAACAAGCATTATGCATGCATGTAGTAGATGAAAAAAAAATTAAAATTAAGTTTTATTTTAATATATAATACTATAACCAACATTTATTCATAAGATTTTACCGGGTGATGAATGAAATTCATAATCACAACCATCTTCACTTGTAAAAGAAAGAAATATCTTATATGTTCACTGGGCTTGTAAGATGTTTAGTGGGCCATGTGGATTAGTCGTGATGCGCGTAAACTAGCCTGACAACCCACGCAAATCAAAAAAAAAAATATATGTAGAAAAATCATACAGCTAATCCACCAGCATTTTAAATTATGCACCGTTTCCTAAATTTGATATTTAAAATAAAAAATCATTAAAAATATTCACTGAAATCTTGTGGATAGGAGGAGACAAGCAGGGCCCCGCCCTGCAAAACATTTTAAAAATTATTATTATTTAATATTTTTAATTTAAATAAATAATTTTTTTAATAATATATATTATTAATTTAATTTTGAGCTCCCCTGTGAAAAGCACCAAGCTCCACCCCTGCTTGTCGACGTGAAAACACTATACACAGCCACATTTTTCAATTCAAAATAGAAAAATAAACAGGCAAAACATTAGTTTATTTGACTTGGAGGGGAGGCTTGGACTCCGCAGCTGCCTGGTTGGACAGAAAACAGCTTTTAGCTTACAAGCCACCAGCTGATTATTTGACTTTCTAGCACTGACCCTATGAAGAAATATGACTGAGTAGGTCCCACCACGGAGCATAAATCATTTAAAAATAAGATAAAAACAATTAATTGGCCAATTAGTTACTAATAATAGTAATAATAATAAGATTAAAGACAGTAAGAACACCAGTTACATGTGGTCGAGCAAAGTCAATGTCCTTTCTGTCATTGTTTTGCCAAGGAGAGAGAGTCAATTGAGCGAGAGAGAGAGAGGTGGGGTTAGCACTTATCATTATCAAAACAAAACTGCCTACGTTTTATTATAGAGAAAACTAGATACGTGTCACTGTCTTACATCGTCGATCCGAATCATTTTTTTTAAACATAAAAAATATTTAGGAGGTAAGTTAATATGGCTTAATTTAAATAACATATTATCCAATATATAAGATTAAAATAATTATGTAAACAAAAAAAACCTCAATGACTTAGTATCAAGTTATAAAATTAAAAAATAATATTTTTTTTAAAAAACAACTCAAAAAAAATACATCATTGTCAATATAAATTAACTTAATTAATTTATCATATTTGATATGGGATTGAAATGAAAAATTAAATTAAAAAAAACTAGTAAAAAAGATTGAAGTTGAGTAAAAAAATACAAGCTAAATTGAGTTAATTTAACTAATCTTACTTAATTATTTAGGATGATCATATGAAAATAAATAAAAAAAATTACAAAACTTAAGGATCAATAATATAATGTCAAATTAAAAAAAATCAATTTTACAATAAAATATTGAGAAAAAACGCAATTCAGCTCGAATTAATTCAACTAACTTGCTATCCAATATATAAAGTAGAGATAAACTCATAAAAAAAATAAAACAATTAACGAAGCTTATGTATTAATAATTTAATATTGAATGGTGAAATTAAAAAATATAATTAATAAAAAAATTAAAAAACAGACCTAACTTGAACTAGGATAATATTCAAAACCAGTGATATGGGATATNAATTTAATATTGAATGGTGAAATTAAAAAATATAATTAATAAAAAATTTAAAAAACAGACCTAACTTGAACTAGGATAATATTCAAAACCAGGGATATAAAATCGTGATTATTGTATCGAAATTATAAACAAAATCTAAAAAAAAATAGTAATAAAAATAATAAGGATTAAATATGATATAAAAATCAAATGAAAGAAGATAATTGAGAATTAAATTAAAAAATAAAATAAAATTTAAAAATAACAATAAAAAAATGAAAAATAACAATTGAATAAAAAATTAAAAAACTAAAATTAAGAGGGATTGAATTAAAAATGATATAACATAAACAAAATAACAATAAAAAGAATGAATGTTAAATTAAATAAAAAAATAAATGATATAAAATGACAAGTGATGAATTTAAAATTATTTAAATTTGAAAAAAATTTCAAAAGCAAAACATATAGTAATAAAAAAATAAAAACTAAAAAACACATAATTTTTGAAATGACTGACATGAGTTTTTAGGTTAGAAAAGAGAATAAAAAAAAATACTAAAATTCAATTGTATCTATACCATACCATAGATGCGTAATCAATCATTATAAAGAAAACAAAGTATTATTTTAAATGTCATTACGAATGACTGATTTTGATAATTAAATGACTTTGCATATACCATTCAAATTACATGGGATCTATCGTCACGTTAATATATATTTTTTAATAATTTTAATTTTTTTTATAATTACTAAACAACATCCATAGCCAAAAGATAACACGAAAATGCCCTTGGAATATCAGGATAATTGCAAAACTTAACTGTTCATAAAAAATAAAGGGACAAAAGGTCCAAGCCCTCCTATGCAAGTTTAATTTCTCTTCGCTTTTAATTTTTTGTTTTTATTGAAGTTTTGATTTGAAAAAACATTGAGACTATATATATATATATTAAAAAAAAAAGAGAATTATATGGGGTTATTTTCATTATTTTATGTAATTTAAAAATTTTTTATTGACCAAATGATATTTTTTGTAATTTTTAGAATAATTAAGATAAAGTTTAAAATAAAGTAAAGTGTAGAATACTTATATAATTTTCCTTTTATTTTAATTAGACTTACATGGCGGTAGTAATAGTAAATGAGCATTCTTTGTTTGTTCCTTTTATTTATGTGGTGCAGTGAGGGAGAGAGAGGGACTGAAAAAAGAAAGAGAGGTTCTTTTTTTGAGCTCTCTTGAGTGTATTAATGGAGTCTTGATGATACAAGAGTCTTTAAAAAAAATTTCTTTAAACTGTGTATCCATTTAATGTGAAACCCTTTTCCTGTTTCTTTCTTTTGAGAGTCTTACTTGTTGTGTGGGACTGTTTTTTTTTCTTTTTTTTTTTTGCAAGATTTAGGGATCTGGGTTTCGGGGTTCTAGGGTTTGACTCTCTCTTTCTCGCTTTCCTGGGTTTCTTCTAAATTTGTTTCTTTCTTGTACTCTTTACTGAAATGGGGTTTTTGACTTTAGTGAAACGAGTCCTTTCAATTATGAGCTCTGGTTTCTGACCTGCAATTTGTTGAAGCTTGCATCTTTGTATAGATTCTGTTTATAGTTTCGGGTTCTTTATAAAAAAGTTGGATTCTTTGAAACAAATCTTGATCTAGTTAGGGTTTTGAAGCTGACCCTTTTTTTTGTTTGTGAATTCTGAGTTTTTCTTAGATGAGCTGAACCCAAACTGTTTTTGTTGAATCTCGAGCTAGATTTGCTTTCTTGCCTTTGTCTCAGTTGATTGTGAAGTTACAAGATTTCATGCATCTTTCACTGTGGAAACCTATATCTCACTGTGCTGCTCTGCTGTTGGACAAGAAGAGCAGAAGGAAAGATGGGTCTGAATCCAGTCTTGAAATCAAGAGGAACTCATCAATTCTTCGAAAACTTCAAGAACACAAGCTCAGGGAGGCACTTGAAGAAGCATCTGAAGATGGGTCACTCGTTAAATCTCAAGATATGGAGTCTGACACTCTTGCAAACCAAGATGAGAGTCTTGGGAGGTCAAGATCACTAGCAAGGCTCCATGCGCAGCGAGAATTCTTGCGTGCCACAGCGCTAGCTGCTGAACGAATATTTGAGAATGAAGATTCTATACCTGACCTTCTTGAGGCATTTTCCAAGTTCCTCACGATGTATCCGAAGTATCAGTCGTCAGAGAAGGTTGATCAGTTAAGGTCTGATGAATATGCACATTTGTCTCCAAAGGTATGCCTTGATTACTGTGGATTTGGGCTTTTTTCATATCTTCAGTCTTTGCATTATTGGGAGTCTTCAACATTTAGCTTATCGGAGATAACTGCCAATTTGAGTAACCATGCTCTGTATGGTGGTGCTGAGAAGGGCACTGTGGAACATGATATAAAGACTAGAATAATGGATTATTTGAACATCCCTGAGCATGAGTATGGTCTTGTTTTCACTGTGAGTAGAGGTTCAGCCTTTAAATTACTTGCTGAATCGTACCCTTTTCATACCAATAAGAAGCTGTTGACCATGTTTGATTACGAGAGCCAGTCTGTGAATTGGATGGCTCAAAGTGCCAAAGAGAAGGGCGCAAAAGTCTATAGTGCATGGTTTAAATGGCCAACTCTTAAACTTTGTTCCACTGATTTGAGAAAGCAAATTTTGAACAAGAAGAGGAGGAAGAAGGATTCTGCAGTTGGTTTGTTTGTATTTCCAGTGCAGTCAAGAGTTACGGGGGCAAAGTATTCGTACCAGTGGATGGCGCTGGCTCAACAGAACCGTTGGCACGTATTGCTTGATGCTGGTTCATTGGGTCCTAAAGATATGGATTCACTTGGTTTGTCCTTGTTCCGTCCTGACTTCATTATCACATCATTTTACAAAGTATTCGGACATGACCCCACTGGTTTTGGATGTCTTCTTATCAAGAAATCAGTGATGGGAAGCCTCCAAAATCAGTCTGGGAGTACAGGGTCTGGAATGGTAAAGATTACACCTGAGTATCCTATGTATTTGAGTGATTCTGTGGATGGGCTGGATGGGTTGGTTGGTGTTGAAGATGATGAGGTTGCTGGGAACGCTGAAAAAACCACAGAAACTCGCCCAGGATCACAGTTGCCTGCCTTTTCTGGCGCTTTCACATCTGCTCAGGTGAGGGATGTATTCGAGACTGAGATGGATCATGAGAACAGTTCTGACAGAGATGGAACAAGCACTATATTTGAAGAAACTGAAAGTATTTCAGTGGGGGAAGTGATGAAAAGCCCTGTTTTTAGTGAAGATGAATCGTCAGACAACTCATTCTGGATTGATTTGGGTCAGAGTCCCTTGGGATCAGACAATGCTGGCCAATTGAACAAGCAGAAACTGGCCTCTCCGTTACCACCTTTCTGGTTTTCTGGCAAGAAGAACAACAAGCGACTCTCTCCAAAACCAACATCTAAGATATATGGCAGCCCAATGTATGATGACAAAGGAGTAAACTTGGGGTCACATGATGACCACCATATGTTGTCATTTGATGCTGCTGTTCTATCAGTTTCACAGGAATTGGACCGTGTTAAGGAGGTTCCTGAAGAAGAACAATTTTCAGAAACAGACCTCTCTTCAAGAAATAATAAGGGCTCAGATCATTTGCATGTTCATGAGATTGAGGAAGAACCTGGAACCAGCTCCTTTTCAAACTCTGCCATAAACAGATCCCATAACAATAATTCAACCTCTGGATCGCATCATAACCTAACAAATGGCTCAACTGCTGCAATTTGCTCGGAGATGAAAGAAAGTGCTATAAGACGAGAAACAGAAGGTGAATTCAGGTTGTTGGGGAGAAGGGAAGGGAGTAGATATCCTGGTAGTAGATTCTTCGGGTTGGAAGAGAATGAACATCCGAGCAGGGAAAGAAGGGTATCATTTAGCATGGAGGACAACCGCAAAGAGCGTCCAAGCCATACTCTGGAGCCAGGAGAGATATCTGCTACCAGCCTCGACGATGAAGATTACAGCACTGATGGAGAATATGTTGATGGTCAAGATTGGGATCGAAGGGAACCTGAGATAACTTGCCGACATTTGGATCATGTGAATATGTTGGGTCTGAACAAAACTACTCTCCGGCTGAGATTTTTGATCAACTGGCTAGTAACTTCTTTACTTCAACTCAGGTTACCCAGTTCAGATGGAGATGGAAGGGTAAATCTTGTTCACATTTATGGCCCAAAAATAAAATATGAAAGGGGTGCAGCTGTAGCTTTCAATGTCAGAGATAGAAACCGGGGGCTAATAAATCCAGAAGCTGTTCAGAAGCTGGCTGAAAGAGAAGGTATCTCTCTTGGCATTGGTTTCCTTAGTCACATAAGGATTCTAGATAGCCCAAGACAGCAACGTGGTTCTGTGAATCTTGAAGATACGACTCTGTGCAGACCAATGGAAAACGGGCATAATAACGGAAAAGGGGGCTTCATAAGGGTTGAGGTTGTCACAGCATCTCTCGGATTTCTGACCAACTTTGAGGATGTCTACAAGTTGTGGGCTTTTGTTTCCAAGTTTCTTAATCCAACCTTTATCAGCGAGGGTGGCCTTCCAACTGTTGAAGAGGGCACGGAGGTTTGATTTCCAGGACATCTATCACTTGGGGTGCAAAATCTGAGTCAGAGCTGAAGATTGGGAGGTATTAAATCTGTGTGGCCAGATCCTTTTGCTCTTCCTCGTGACTCTTTGATGCAACGGGTGAATTTGTTAATTCTTGTTTGTTTGATTTTTCCCTTTTGGGTTTTTTGTAGAGGTGGCTTTAGAATCTGTATCAACTCGGGGAGTTATGTTGACCTCAAAGCAGAATTATATGGATATAACTTTCAGCACCAAAAACTTTCTGCTTTTGCTCTATACAAAATCAAATTTCTTGCATCTGTAAAATACGAAACTCACCTTATTTTGCCTGTGTAGTCTATAATACAATTCAGTGGTCTATTCATTACTTTAAATCCCAAGTTCTGTCAGCATGGTGGTAATTTTGATCCTTGAAATTGGACCAGGAATTTTCGTTTCTCAATCTGGTTGGGATTGCATGGTTTTACTGCTAGCAAGCATTGTTAATCAATGAGGAGAATGTTGCTTTGTTTACCAGTCCTTGGAAATTCATAGCTTAATGTCTCTGATCTGTTAGGAGATGATGCATGGTGTTGACTGGAATTTCGATGAAAGGAGTTGACTGAATAGCCTTGCTGATCATGACCATAGTCCTGCTTAAGAAGTGGCCTTAGCTGAGGAAGCAAGTTGTTTGGTCTTTAAACTGCCTGTATTGTCCCTACATATTCTTGTCTTGAGCAGTAATGTTTGTTATATCTTCTCACCCAAATAAGTGTCTTTTTCTTGACATTGAAATAAACATTTTTCTGTTAGTGTCGAATTTCAATTCAACAGGACATAATCTGCTTTTGGTATGGAAAAGAAATGGCCACATCCATTAGTATGGGAAAAATCATGCACCGAGGAATAGTGACTTGATGTTAACATGAAACGGATATCTCCTTGCATAATGCAAAGCTCCCCATCAAGTTCCCATTTAGTAATTATCATCATTGGGCCATACCCATTTAAGTTTGTTTCCCACGGAAATAATGGGGGGCGCATGTATGATTCTGCTTCCTTTTCTTTTGGTGCCTGTGGATTCTCACTTCTCAGTGTTCTAGGAGAGCTTGAGTGTGTCTTTTTCATAAAGTTGGTGTGGACATGGCACTGCAAGTTTCATTTTGAAACCATATCATGATGATCATCACCACATGCTTTTCTTAGAAATAAACAAAAAAAGAAACCTCAATCGATCACCACCAGATACTCTTAGCATTTCAAATGGGAAACCTTCTGTACAATCCAAAAGATTGCATAATAAAGTATAATAATAATGGTGCCATGTTTGACAATGCTTCCTTCAGGGCTCCTGTGGGGAAGTTGCTTCTAAAAGGAACTTTGACGCGGTGGTTGGTGACGGTGAATCGTTGACAAACTTCAGCTGATTAAGCTAGTTGGCTACTAAACTAAAAGATTTGAAAGATAATGCATGTCATGGTCATAATCAAGAAAATGTTGTTTGCATAAACAAAGATATGTAGAAGTTCATCCTAATGCTTCGAATTATTTTGTTATATTATAAAGAGATATGGGAAGAGTACCTTCCAAACCAAAATAAAATTGTGGTCTACAAAATTTCTTAGGAATAACATTGATATGGACAAATAGCAAAATTGCAATCTCAATAAGAGAAAGCTAACATCTCACCAGAAATTGAAGATCTGGTCTCTGCACTATATAAAGTTATCTGTTCCAACTGTATTGGCCACTACGCAATTAAAAATTTAAAACCACTTCAACTTCAGATCAACCATTCCCTATGCTCCGAAATATTAAATCAAGTGTGACTTAAATATTAACAAACAAACGAAAGTAAAGAAAAGAATTCCTTCAGCTCGTGAGTGGTTCCTGGTTGGCAACTTAAGCCAGATCCAAATCTTAGATCTTCACAAAGATGATATCCCACTTCACCAGCTTATGGAAAAGATTAACAGATTCAGAGATGAGGTGGCACTAGTGAACACCTACTTATGATTCCATCATCTTTATAAGAAATGCAGTTTCTAATGCTGATTCCTTGCACTGCAGGTATCTGTTTTCCTCCACTATATCTGTAGTTAAGTTAAGTAGTACAGGGTGTTTGGGATCATAAATAGCATGTTCACGAACTCGTGCAGCCCATTTTGCTGCTTCCCAAACCCCAAATCTGAAACATATCAAGGATAAATAAGATGATCATCCCACTCAAGACAAAAGCAAAAGAAGAGCAATCATTGTTTCTAAAAATTGAAAAAGCCGAACCACTTTGACATGATAACCATATAATAACAATTTCTAAGGACAATAATTAAAAAAAAAAGTCTTGAATCAGTCATTGCTTTGGGAATCAAAGTCATTAAGTTTTATGCAGAAGCAAGTGGATAAATTATTTCAAATGAGAAACATGAACCACTCTAATAAACATCATGTATGCATAATAATATATCTGTGTGCACAATCGTGACATATCTCTGATTTGACAAAATGCATACACTTTATTTAATACCAGAATGGTGGCGTCCCTCTATTCCTCAGTAATGAACTTCACTAAATAAGCTCAAATCGTGCAAGAGCACGAATACATACACCATTCCATTTATTATGTGCCTTTTGACATCTATGATACATGCTTGAAGTCAGAGCAATTTATCCACCTAACATTTTGAGAGCACATTATTTGCAGCAAACATCAGCTCAAGTTTGTAGCTCTCAATATGAATTAGATGTATTTTGAAAAAAGTGGCTACTATTCAAAATTTAAAAATTTATCTGAATTCAATTCAAAATATTGCTAGTTACAGGCAATGAACACCACTATTCAGAGAGATAAGCTCAAATGTTTGACACGACAGTAGTGACTTAACTTCAAATTCAAAGGAATAATGTGACTTGAAATGAACATGCAGTTCAGCAATGAGTATAACTTTTGAGATGAACTTCTTTTATATCTATCACTATCTAAACGAATTTGGGAGTTTGACAATTCAATCATTATTCATAGAACATAAAACCATTTTGTTTTATATAGAAAAAGAGACTACTCAATAAATGTAAGCAACAACCTGTGTAGCAGAGAGCAATTTCATCTAAAATCATGTAAGACAAATGAGAATCAACTAAAGAGAATTATCTATCAATCATCAAATGGGAAACAAGGGACAAGAGTAAATGTAAAAGCCAAAACTTAAGGGCCAATAATCATCAAACCAAGGCATATCAAGTCACATGAAGAAAAGAAAGTCACAAAGGACAACTAAAGAGTTTCCAACATGAAGGAAATTATCAAACAGCCAGTTCAGGGTCCTAATGTTTGAAATTCATAATGTATTTCAAGATGATAAATTCTCTGAGGAAAAGAAAAGATGGATGAAAGAGTTCCAGTCATAATTTGTTCACTCCTAGTGGTTTTGGTCCTGCCACTATCAGATAAGTTCACCAAATTTACATGTGTCAAGAAAAAAAAATTGCATTTGTGTTTTTAGTATCTGTCTGATCGCAGCCTATACAAAGAAAACCTGACATGTTAGCAAATTACCGTGTATTAAAGGACGAGGTTATCAGCACAGCAGGATAGAGGACATCTTTCTGAATATTGGCATAAGGACAATATTTCATTATGGCATGAAAATCATCAATGTCCCCTGGATACCCAAACTCTTCATAGTCAGCTGCTGTGAGTGGTAAAATGGGATGGAGAAGTGTGCTGGTTGCATCTAAAAAGGGAACCTAAACAGAAGGAATATATAATTATTGGAATACAAGAATGAAGAACTGATAAAAGATATTGACAAACAGCCATATAATTGCAAATGCTAAATAAATCTACAGAACTTATTAATTACAGTGTCCCAACCACCAAAAAAGAATTGGAGACAATCGTCTAGCACAAGCATACCTTCATATGATCAAGGGAGAACAATGACAATGATTTTTTTTTTATTGTATAATGTAACCATGAAGTTGATTGCTCAAGTCATTTTACTTGCTAACAATGACAGCTTTGTATATTATAATACATGGTTTTGCAATGAGTGAAACAAGTATATTCATGTATACCTTCAAAATGGCAGCACGAAATAAATCCGGGCAACTATTAATGGCAGCAGCCACCAAGAGTCCTCCAGCACTATATCCCCAACCAGCAAGCTTGTTTTCTTGCACAAACTCATTTTCAACGAGGAACTTGGCACAGGAGACAAAATCTTTGATTGAATTAAGTTTCTTCTGTTGTCTACCATTATGATGCCATGCCTTACCATGACCACCTCCACCCCTGCAAACACAATGTGCTGTAGATAATTGAACTTTAAACAAGCCCAGACAAACGGTAACCATTTCAAACAATGATTTAACTGTATTCACACTAGAAATAAGCTGAGCCAAAAAACTTCTGAATAGTTGCAGTACAGGTGAAAAACATACCTAACATCAGCATATGCAATAACCCAACCACGATCAAGAAGGCTTTTCAAATCATTGCGCCACCGCTTGTCAAGCAACTCACCATAAGCTCCATGCCCATGAAGCAAACCAGGATTTTGATTCTTATTTTTGTTTTTGCGTGAGTACAAAATTGTTAAAGGAACCATAACTCCATCATAAGAGGAGACATCATATTGTTCGCAAGCATAAAACTCAGAGAGGCAATTCCATAAATTATCATCTTCAGATTTGATTTCATGTAGAAAATCAGAATTCAAATTATTCGAGGATCCATTGGCAATGCCTCCTGAAGAGGTTGTCCCATACAAAATTCTTGTTCTTTCATAGAGCAAATTTTGCTGTTGGACAATATTCCAATTGCCACTTGACAGCTCATAATCAACTACAGCGTCGGGCATCTGCAAAAATTTGGAGATGTTCAAGTGGAGATCCACACTTTTGCAAAATATATAAGAGGAAGATAACATTCACATGGAGAAAAGAAGTTGGAAGAAATCTTCATTCTTATTAAAATCAGAAAGGATGTGCAAGCACAGGATATAAAAAGGGGTATCATGAAAGAGCAAAGCATGCATTGTATGCTAACTGGATATAAACTCTAACCCTCAGACACTAAAGCCTCATAAAACCGCACAACAAAAAAGAAAACCCTCAGAATTCCCAATTGATCAAACAACAAAATCACTCTAACTGGTTGAATGTCTGGTCTTACAGATACTAGTTTTCATTCATATCTTCCCATTATCTCTGAATCAGAATCCAAGTATATTATAATTTAAATGCCTATTATATATTAAATTTGGTATGAACATACGCAGCTAGAAAAGCATGAGGAAACCATCTGCTAACATTAATGACTTTTATGGGTCATACCACAGGTGATGATATTGTAAAGCGCATGGTTGATGAGTAGAAGTCATAATTTGGTCCAGGCCAAATTTGAGAAACATGATTTGGAAGAGGAAGGAATGTAGGGTTAAGTTCTTTCAGTCTAACTGCATCCTGCCAGAACAAGAGAAGAAAAGATGAGTATAGCAGAACAGTAATACCATAAATGCATTCTTAGTGAAACCACTATGTTACCTTCCTAACAGGCATAGGTAGAGGAACTGAACAAAGTCTAAAGCTGCAGTTTTCCCGTATGATTAGTGTCAAGTGTGTATTACAGAAATCAACATCTTCAATAACCATATCTTGGTCATCATCAAATACTCTCTGCAATAAAAGCAGTGATTGAGAAAAGAATATATGAAGTAAATGTGTTCGCCAAAACAGAAAAAATTTATGAAAATATAGGTGAGTTCTAACCACAAGGAAAAATCACTAAGAAAAATGCTGAAAGAAAAAGGTATAAAGTAGTGAAAATAAAAACAGAAAAGAGATATGCAGCAAACTTATATCAAGCTGTCAAGCACCATACTATCCAACCAATGGTATCAACTGGCTCAACAGACAACAATCAGGGAATAATAGACAAAGTGATTGCACATAGTTAACCCACCAACCTCCCAGATCCTTGGACCAGAAGAAGCATTAACTGGACATCGAAGAAGATAGTGATGATCAACCAATTGGCCCCCTCTGGCAGCATCAGTAAACAAGTAAAGGTATCCTTGATGATGTTCAACTATGCAGTGGGCTTGAGCTTCACATTCCCAAACTAAAGTAATGCCAGATAATGGATCGGCTGCATTTATCAGAAAGACCTGAAACATGGTCATGATTATTATTCCATTTCAAATGTGAGGATCTCGAGTTGAGAAAAAGCATTTTGAAAGTGATACCTTTGAGAATGTTGTAGAGAAAGTATTTACAGTCACAAAGCGGAAATCCTTCGTGTGTCTTATGTTAACATAAACATTTTCTGCTGGCTCATCTAGAAGCAAAACATCTTCCTCGGTTGATCCGATCATGCTACAATATATTCTGATGACAAAAGAACAAAAATTCAACTTCATGCTGTTGAATTCAACAACCAAGAAAAAAAAGCACACAATGATAAGATAAATCACACTAAAATGTTATAAAGTCCATGTAATACCAACCGACAAGGCCTCTTATGTTGATCAGTAACAACATACAACAATGCTTGTCCATCCTTGGCCCAAGCCAAATTCGAAACTCGATCTGCTTGGGGCTTGCTACACAATGCACCAGAATTCAAATTCCGTACAGACAATCTAAAGGAGTCATTGTCCTTATCATACATAGTATATGCAAGAAACTTATGATCAGGTGACACTTCCGATAGTTCTTCATAAGCATAACCTATAAACACAAATAAACAAACAAACGAGCAAAAAATAAACAAACAAACATTGTCCCAAATAGCTTTAAAACAACAAAACTTCATTCTTCAGTAAAAAATGTTACTTTATCAGCACCTCCAAATCTCTCAGCTTCTAGATTGTAATCAACCAACTTCTGCTCAATTTTTCTCCCAGAAACAAAATCAAACCCGCCCGAAGGATCTTTATTCGAAATGAATTGTTCGTTTAAGCTTGCCAATCTCCTACAAAGCACAGGATACTGCTTACCCGCTTCAACTCTTTTATAATACAACCTACGGTGAGTAACATCCACCTTGAATCAGTAGCAAAGAGAACAGGAAAACGATCCATTTTGAGAGTCTCAAACAAAATTAACAACTTTGAACAAATTATCCAATACCCTTTTGAAAAACTAACAAAATTACAAGCAGCAGGGACAACTTGAGAGAGTAGGCAATCACATACCAAGGGCCCCAGCGAATGGGAGAGGTAGAGAGGTCAAAATGCAGTCTTGAAGCCATTTCAGACTGGAGTTTACTTTGAAGTTTCTCGGTATCAGACATGACAGCTTCTGTGTACTTCTCTTCTTGTTCCATGTAAATATCCATGTGTCTCATAGCCACTTTGTCATTTAAGTGCGACATCCAGCTATATGGGTCTTCCCAGGTAGCATCATGGAATGTGAAAGATTGAGGTTTTTGCGGTGGTTTTGGATGTTTTGGAGGGGCTGGTGGTTTGGGTGGTCTATAGTGGCGGATGACAAGGTGGTGGAGAATGGTGGGCAGACGGTGGTTGTGGCGGTGGAAAGTCGTGGTTAAGAGGCGACGCATGGTTCGCGGGGGTTTAGGGAGAAAATGAGGAATTCTTGGGGTTTAAGAGTTTTGATTTTTGTAGAGATGCCCATTTGTTTATTTTTAGACATTTCTGGTATTGTCACGCTGCTTTTCAATTTTAATATTTTTAAATTATTTTGATATATACTTTTAAAACTAAATTTTAATAAATAAAAGAAATTATTTTAATGCATTTAAAAACAAAATAAAAATTATTAATATAATATTAAACATTACTTTACTATTATAACATGGTCCGATTCTCAATTCTTAACTTATAATCAACAACTTTTTAATAAATAAATAAATACAACAACAAAGACTACATTTTCCTCAAATCTGTTCGGTCAACTTGATGATCAATAAACCTAATTGTATATACGAAGATTCTTTTATCAAACTATATTATTTTGCTTTTTTTTTAAAAAAAAAAACAGTGCTAATTTTAAAAAATAAAATAAAATTAGGGTCAACCGGTTCTCATTGCCTACCAGCTAGCAGGCTAGGCATTGGGCTCCGTTTCTCCTGCCAGTGAGATGGATGATGTAGTGTTCAGCAAGTAACTTTCTATTATTCATATGATTGTTTTTTAATCCCAATATGTAAAATGATATTATCATAGAAACAACTAAAGGAAGCAATCTCGAGTGAAAGCCCTATTTTGCTTTTATTTACTTAAAATAAAAGGTAGGGTATGGGGGTATTATCTTTTTTTAGAAGAGTATAATTATCCAAGTAATCTTATAGAAAAAAAATTATCATCAAAGGTTTTATAGTAATTTTATTTTTTTATAGTATAATGAAAATGATGAAAATATTCCTATACTAAAAAAAAACTATTTTACAAGGGTAATTTAGTTTTTTTTATTATGTTTTCTAAAAGCAATGTGGGGTGTTTTATATTCTAATAATATAAAATATTCAAAAAATATTAATCTTTGCTACAGACGAGTTAACATGTGGACTCTATTCATGCTTTTTTTAAATGACTTATGTGATTATATTTGTAGTTGAAATATAATCATGATATTAAAAATGTTTTTACATCTTTTTTTTTAATGTATACAATACATATGGGCAATATATGATCATATCATCACTTGTAGCTGTTATATATACATTCTCACTCCAAAAACTAGTTTTGTTTGTTTTTGGCATTTAAAATTTAATCTTTATTTTTTTTATTTTTCTCTCTTACCTTTTATGGATTTTTCTTTTTCCTTTTAATTTAGTTCTTTAATCACAATTTCCAATATGTTATTTCTTTCAATTTGATTTTTATTTTTTATTTTTGTCCTTAACTCTTTTGTTTAAGTTTCATTGGATTTTAATTTCATCATTTGATCAAAGTTTACGATATTTTTTTTTATCTAATTTAGTCCTTATTTTTTTTTCTTTTTTATTTTTTAAAATTTATTTTTCTTTTCAATTTAGCTCTCCTATATAAAAAAAATTAGTTGCTCTCTAATTTTTTTATTTTTATTTTTATCCTCATTTTTTTAATTGAAATTTATTATTTTACATCTTTTTATGTAATTGATTTTTTTCTCAGTTTAATCCTTTAGTATTTGATTTATTAAGGATTGAGTTTCATAGTTTTTTTTATTCACAACATTTTTGGTCTAATAACCCGAGTTACAAGTTTAAAAAGTTAACACGAGTTAATTTTTTTTTTATACTCATTTTTATTTTATTTTATTGTTTGACACTATTTTTTGAAAAGGATGGGGTCTATAGCCCAAGTCATCTATCTATCTATCTATCTTTTTTTTTTTTTGACTTTGGTGTTTTTTATTGATGTCTTTTTTTTAACATGTCTTTTGTTTTCAAAATAATTTTTTAATTTATATTTCAATTGATTTCCATTCTCAATTGTTTTTTGTTATTTAACCTCAAGGTTTTTTTCTTAGTTATTTTGTACATGTTTGAATTTTTTAAATATTATTGTGATTCATCTATAAATATTATTTTGACATGTTTTTTTCTATAATTTTTTTTAAATAAAAAATATTTATTGTTAGATGATATTTCTAATGCGAGCAGTTTCACATAATTTTTTTTCTTTTGTTTTATTAAATCAATTTCAGGTTTTTGTATGTTTTTATTATTGTATGATTGAATAAAGATTTTATTTTGATAAATAAGTTTAGTAAACACAATAAAGTAAATATCCAATATTGCAAGATCAAATATTTTAATCTATATTTGTGTCTTAATTTTTTAATTTTATTTTTAGTTATTGTTAATAACTTATTTATTTATTTATACAAATAATTCTTGATTTATTTAGTTAGATATTTGCATAACTTTTTGATTTATATTTCTACTTTTTTTTATTTCAAAAAATATATATTTATTTTTTATTGAAAAAAAATATACAACTAGTAACATAACAAGAGTTGACAGGCTAGTGGTGACTAGAATGTGTTGATGATTCTTCTACGATACAAACTTGGGTAGTTTTTTTACTAATATAATGGCCAGAAAACTTTACGAGGCAATATTTTTATTCTCTTATTTATATTTTTATAAAGTTTTTTACAACAAAATAAATCAATTTATTTGAAAAAAAATTTGTGCTTCATATATACATATAAGTTTTTAGGATTTTCCTAAAAATTTATTATAAATTTTTTATTTTTTATAATTTGATTAATAAATTAAAAATTATCATTTCTGCACAAATAATATATTGTTTCAATTTATAATGCATTGTATTTCAAAAATATATTTATTATATTAATGGATGATTAATACATTAAAAAAATTTGCATATCAATGGCAATAAAACTTCATTTTTATCTAATTTTCTTAAAATGATAGAGATATAATAGTACAAGAATTCACATATCTTTAATTTACTTATTAAATAAAAATTTTGTCTGTCCGTTTTTTGATAGATAAGTTTTTAACATTTCATTATTACATGTTTCTTCACATTATTAGAATAACATTGACAGATTACTCCGTCAATATTCAAACACTCATTGTGTTAGAAAAGAATATACTGATAAAAATATACTGAAAAATATATTATCACTCATTTATATTATGTTAGTTATTTTTTTATTAATATATTCATTAATGAATTTTATAGATAAAAAAGGAGCATCAAATAAAAAAAATTACCAACATAATTCTGTTGGTATATCCATAGGAGATTATGACATATTAACAACAAAATATAACATTGTTAATTCTATCTATAATATAATGCATTCTTTTGATAAAGATTTATATATTCTCGGTGACAAGTAATGTAATCTTTTTTTTTTATTTTCAAAATCTCTAGAATTTTTCAAGGGTCTTAGTCCATTGATAATCCCGTCTATAAATGACAATGACAAAGTCTTTATCATTTTTTCCAACTCTCTAGAACTTTTTAAAAGACTTACTTTGTCAATCATTTTATTTGTGATTAAAATTCTATCATTATGATATTTAATATTTTTTAAAAAACATAAAATAAAAAACAAGGAAAAAGTTGAAAAAAAATAAAACTAAAATAAAAAAGTCTTTATTATTAATTTTAAAAAAAATATTATTAAATACAATTTATTTAGTAGACAAAAGGAGGAGGAGGAAGAGGCGAATCTTCTTTAGTACTAGGTGAACAACAAGGTAAACCACATCTACCAATAAAGGTTAACAATAATTGCTACAGTACATTCGCTTTATCCTTCAAGTTAGACATCTCACACCTAAGTTAGGTTATCTTATCACTAAGTTAGGTTATTTAAACTTTAATCTATTCTCGTACAGTTGCTTGGACAACCAAAGATTATTAGCTCAAATTTGTTTGTGAGGAATCAACTGTTAATACATTTTGGCCTATTCGTATATCATTGATTGTAATGTTTGAGATATTGTAAACCTAATTTTTATCTAGTCCATCAGAAGATTTAGCCTCTAATCATAAATTCGGATTGAATTATCGATGGGTCAAAAAATTCTCCTTGTATCTCTTATGTAATCAGGTGTTGTATGTTTCTTTAAAAAAAAATCAGTAAAATTTAAAAAAAAAATAACTTAAGAAAAAAATTATTGTAATATAACTTGCCATCAACTTCTAAGCTTAGCTATTCATGAGCTGTTGTATCTATTTTTTACGATTGTCATTTCACATGTAAGTTTCAACAAAAGCTTTAAAGGTTTTGGATCGTATCCAATAATCATAGCTTGTAAAAGAAAGCTTTTTTTAGTTAAATATTTTTATATAATACAATAATTTTAATAATAATAATAATAATAATTTTATCATCTATTTTGCATGTTAAATGAATAGAATGAATCCACCAATATACATGGTAATCGAACCATGGATCTCTTTGTTCTGGTTCTTTGCACCAAATTGTGGCCATCACATTGCTCAAATTTCATGTGTTGGATATAAGTGTCCTAGATAGCCTTTAAGATGTGCGAAGGTTTGAAATCTCACCATATGACAACGTCTTCCCGGCCTCAAAACCTTTTTCTTTTGCATATTTTTCTATTTACTTTTCGTACCAAAAATCACGCAACTTGGTACATAGAAATAAATTATTTGTTAAAAAAATTAAAAAAAATTAAATATTTAAAAATATATAACATTTTGAATTCAATTATATCTAATAGCATTGTGATTCTTTCATGACAATAACATTGCCAGTCTCCTCCTAATAATTTTTTTCATTGCAAGTCCATTTTACAAAATAATTAGTTTATTAAAATTAAAAAACTAACTAAATTAAATTATATATATATATATTAACTTTAAACTTTGCGAACCAAGCATCAATCATAAGCTTCCATTCAACATATTTGGAAACCTAACTCTACTAAAATAATGACACTTCCACCAATTATTTCATTGTTGATGTTATTCTGAGAGTAGCATTTACATTTGTAAACCTTAAATTTCATTCATTCATTGAAATTAATTCTTTAAAAATTATCTATAATTATTTATTTTTTTAAGTATGCCAGAAAAATAAAACAAACTTATATGCTGTAATTGAACTTCTGTTAAGCAATTTACTTCTTAATGTACATATCTTACTTATAAAGGACACATCTCTGCGAGGCGGCCTCGCACTTGATGAGACTGTGTTGAGAGATGGGCCTTGTGCCTCATGTGCCTAATTATGATCTGCATTTAGCGACTTATGGTAATCTAAAGCATTGCTAGAAAAACTAGCAATGCTCCTATCAAAGCATGTTAATTTTTCATGCATGCTTCAATAAAAAAAATCTTGTATAACAAATAATTGATTGTCCAAACCCAAATTGCTTTCATTTGAAAATTTTGTTTACTCAAAACATCATATATCAAAGTCTCGGATCATCATAATTGATTTAATTTATCAATCAATGATCAAAGACAAACATCTATATTCCTACCTAGATTATTAGGATTAGGTATGATGTAGGTAAGAACATGAACTCAAGACTCATGCACATTTATGATGGTAAGTTGTAAACCATGAGTTTCATTAACCAACAAGAATAAGATATATAAAATAACCCAAATGGATTGAATATGTTTATATATAACCTAAGATGTACATTTTGTGATTCCATTAAAAATTAAGGATAGACCTTAATAAACTATGATGCAGGTAGAAGTTAAAGATAAAAAAAAAAGAACACATGATTTTTAATAAGTGAAAGGGGTTGTCGATATGAACAACAAGTTTACATGTTTTATTTTCTCTGAAATAATAATCTTTAAGGAGGTTTACAAAGTTTTAAATAGACTAGAAATCCTATTTCAATTAGGAAACAAAATAAAAATTCAAAATTATAAAGGAAAGAAGCATGAAATCCAAAAATAACAAAAAAAATCACAAAAACTGCTAAAACCAGGGTCTCAAAGAGAGATTTTGAAAATTAAAAGATCCAATGATTATAATAGCAATTTTATCATAATTTTTAGAAAAACGACATTTGAAAACTCCTGTAAATATTTTAGCACGATCCAACAGTTAAATAAAAAATTATAATCTTTTTAAGCTGTTATTCTAGTTTATCACAACCAAATCTCCTCTTGGGTCTAGACTTATCTCATTAGTCCATAAATATATTTGCTAGGCTATCCACTTAATCTTTTTAAGGCATATTCTCATCTAGTTATAGCAAACTCACACCTAGTTGTTCAAAATTACCTGTTATTGTAAGCCCAATTACATCAAATTAATTCTAGGCTTCACCATTGAAAGGATATACCATGACTCCATCTAATGCATCATGTGATTGATACCATGTTATATGCTTAACATTCTTTAAAAACATTAATAACTTGTGTAGTCTACGAGTGATTGAGAAATATTTTAATTGAGAAATATCTTAATTTTTTATATGAAATATGAGTCCTGTCTCTACTAGTTTTGGATTTATACACTCAGTCAAATATATATTTTCAAGATAATACATCATGCAAAATTTTAGAAACATGTTAATTTTTTGATATCCTAGGCTAGGATGTTTCATTATGTATATAGTAACATAAAAATTCTCTTTCAACATATTCTTTTTAAGTAAAATGCTTCTTATTTATTTAATGATTTTGCATAAATAGCCTCACTCAACCCATAATTTGACTTAATTGTAAATATTTATGCAATGATCGATAATTTATTGTGATTTGTGCATCAATTTCATAATAATTTGTCACAATTTTTCAAAAAATTTAAAAATTTGGTTGCATCTTTATATAATTTTTCATTTATGATTGAACATTCACTTGCATACCTCTTACTTATTCATATTGCATCCATAAATATTCTCCATGTGCAAATCAATTTAAGTATTTTTTTATAAAATTTTTTTATAGAAAATATATTGTAATAATATCCAGATTGAATTTTTTTTTTTATATCTTTTCATGTGGATAAATCTATTAAAATATATAAAATTAATTACTCATAACATGTCCATTAAATATACGAGTGCCATCTTTACCGTGGGATCCTTTTATGGGATATATATTGTGTTTTAAGGCTACCAAGAAACCCCATGAATCCTAAATCAGAAATAATAAAAAAGAAGGAGAAAGAGAGTAATATCCCATAAGAAGAGAATAATACTTTTCATTATTGCTAGTAGCAGGGGTGCAAATGCTCATGAGCAAATCTTGATACAAATTCCCGAAGTTTTCTTTCATCTTTAAACCCATTTAATTGCTCACAATATTCTGCGCATCAACATTTTGATGGGTTTATTTTCCCATGAAATTTAGGTTGAACATTGGAGCATTGGAATTTAGCTGGACCCTCACTTCCGGTGTATTTGAGGTCAATATCAGCAACCTCCACTTCGTCGCATGGGATGTCCTTGCTACAGGAAAGCTGAACAGCCACGGGAGTCCTAGATGTGCCTCTTATATTCTTGAAGCTCACATTCTTGATGCTTACTTTTGATGCAGACTGTGAGTAAGAAATGAAAAACCATACATGGTGAGATTCTATTAGTATCCTTAGTTTTGAGAGATTTCTTTCTAAATTTCTTTCTTTCTGTAATTAACAAATTAATCCGTACCTTTCTATTGCATTCATTCCATGGACAGTATACTTGATCTATGACAATAGGATTGCTGACGTTCTTCATGATAATATCTTCGAAATGTATATCAGACGCGGAGCCACCAAATAACGCAGGCCAAGATTTAATTCTCACACCATTTTGCGTATTGGAGATGGTGCAGTTCTTAACAAATATTCCAGACACAGATTCTTCATTCTGGGATTTCCCTAAACTTCCAATGCTGATGCCGTGACCTGGTGCGCATGTTACTCCTTCGATTGTAATTTGTCTACTACCATGGCCGAGGGAGATACAATCATCTCCCGTTCCAATGTCTGAATCGATAATCTTGATGTCTTTTGATCGTCCAATATGGATTCCATCTGTGTTCAGGCTCTCATCATGTGCAGTGATTGTAAAATGCTGGAAAGTGAGGTTTTTGCACCCCAAAAGATGAGCATGAAAGTACTTGCTGTCCGTGGATGTTATATCGTGGACTATTCCGTTGGTGATGAAATTGAACTTCAAACTCTGGTCGATCAAGCAAACAAAAACAACTCAAAATTACGAAATTTAATTTTTCATTTCGATCATTTACTAATCACCATAACATAAAAGAAATTCAACTTACGACGGGGGGTAGCTTGCAATGTTTATCCTTTCCACAATTATTTTGATTCGATGCCGATTTTCCTTGGCCATCAAAAGTTCCACCACCAGTCAAAGTAAACTGATCAACATAGTTGAGAGTAATCCAGCTGCTAAACCCTTCGAATTCTCTCATGTCTACCGGCGCCTGTAATTTGCCTTTAACTTGAAGCTCAATTGCTGCCTTGCAAGGCCCTGATATAATCACTGGGCCTAGCAAGTATGTTCCTCTCGGAATCAAGACTTTACTCGGACTTGTTGACGCACAAGCATCTTCCCATGCACTTTTGAAGGCCTGAGGAGGGTAAAAGAAAATGCAAAATATCTCAACCAAGACAATCGAGTAAATTAAACATTGTATTGCTAAATAGATACCTTGCTAATATCTTCCTCGTCACCATATTTTGTCACATCGAAGACAACATTTTCGGCTTTAACATCAATAGATGTCAAGAATAGCAACAGAAAGATTGCCGAGACATTAACTTTCAAGCCCATTTTTCCTAGAGACTTCAATTTCTTCCACCTCCTTTTGTATTCTGCAAATTTGTTTGGATCGAAAATGAAAGGATTACAATATTCTATGGAGCTATTTATAGAGCATGGAGGAAAACAAACACCAATCATAATTTTTCCGGCAACGAATTCATATGGTTTCTATTGTTAGATTTCTCTCAACTGCAAAACTCACACAGCTTGGCAAACTAACTCGTACGAACATTCCCTTTTATTTTTAGAATAGGGCAGGAAAATCTTATCTTGGGGAAAAAAAACTTGGACTTATTACAGGGAAACAAAGTGACAGTAGAGTTTTCTAAGAAAAACTTGTAACCAATTGTTGTTGCATCATGTTCTCTGCCATTAAATTCATCAATTACATCGAAGCTCTCCCTCTTCAATACTTTATAGCCATCGATATTTAGTACGTCTATAGAGATTGGTTACACCTGGGTTGTCTGTGCATGGTTGGTAACTGGAGTATGAAAACAGAAACTGTGGCTGTTATGAAAATAAATAAAAAAACGTTAGAATGAGCTGTGAAAGATCATGAGGATACAAATACCATACTTAGAAGATGCGAATCGATTTTACACCTTAATTCTAGCATAGAAATCAACTTGCATTAAGAACCTAGATACTACAACACAGTACTGTAAAATCAATCCTATGTATCAATGAAAAGCAAGGCTTTATACACGTGTTTAACACAAATGTTTGTTAGGATTTGTTTCTGTGATTCCATCAAGCTATTTTTGGAAATTAGGTAATGTGAAATTTATATAGCATAAATATGAAGGCAATGACACCAAAAGTTTAAGCAAAAGTTAAACTGCATACAGCCCAACAGCCTATGCAATCTTTGGTCTTTTGGGGAAAGAAATTTGTGTGAGACTTCCAATCTTAATTAACAGCACTAGTTTTTTTTTGTTTCATGAGGAGGTTCTTCGAATTTGGATCTTCACTGCAACTCAGGCTTAGCTCTCTTCTTTTCTTATTTCTTCTCCTTTATAACACGAGAGTGAAATCCGGCATCAAATCGAATTTGTTTGTTAAGGGATTTCTTTTTAAATAAACTGGACAGCAATGCTGGCACAAATTTTCATACTTTTTGTTGCATATAACCACATTCGCATTTGGAGAATATTTTTGTATTAATTATTATTATAATGAAGAAGTTTGAATCTGGTATCTTTAGAGGAAAACATGGGTGTTCATTGAGGTATAAATCTATTAATTATTATGATAATAACACGTTGCATGTTTGAAGGTTGCATGTACAGATAAACACCCTTACTTTTTCCCTTGAATCTACATATTAACGTTGAAACCACGTAAGTCATCATTATTTGTTTTTGCTAGTTTGCTGTTCTGCGCTACTCTATATGTCATAAATAATTTTTTTCTAATCTAAAAAAATTTATTCGAGTCAATAAAAGAAAATATTTGATATTATTATTAAATATAATTTAACAAGTTAATATTAACCTGACTTCTTAATTAGTTTAAAAAGAAATGGATCGTATAGAGTAATTAAGTTAGGAGGATTGCCTCCCTTTTACTGCACGGCTATGCAATTTTTGTACTTCCTCCTTTAATTTGAACAAAATTATCTTCCCTTTATTGGCCATTTATGTTCTTTCTTTTCTTCATGGCAGAATATAATAGTCATGGTTTCTAAGAGATATTTTGAGGAGAAGCATGTTCAGATAGAAGAGCTTTCACTCTAGTTGGACGACAATATTTGTATGGCTCATAATTTGAAAGTACGTGATTTATCTGTGTCTTTCAGTTGATTATGGCAATTGAACTTATGTTGAAATTTGTTGTTATCCTAGCCGAAGATTATTTTACTTCTGTATTCAGAATAAGACTCCAGATATTGATTTTGATGTTGTTTATGTTCTTGACATTCATACTGACTGTTGCTTTTGCCAATGGGCATCCAATTTTTAGTAGTAGCACCATGCTTAAAAAGTACTGGCTAGGAAAAGGGTTTCCACTGATGTGTTGATCAGTTTATGTTTGTTACACTAATGGTTTTCAAAATTCTATTTTGTTCAGTGTATAGAAAAAATCTCCTTTTATTTTATTAGATTTTTAAGGATTGCTGTCGTTGATATTCACCAGCTAATGAAAGGGCTTCCATTGTTACGATCAGTTTTGTATTGTTGTCATCATCGTTATTGTTCACAGTGGAAGTTTTCGATGGTATTTAAATTCTCGCTGTACAGATTGGCAAAATATTCATTACAAAACATCTAAGCGAAATAGAATGTGGCCTGTGGAGGTACTGAGCTGTTGATATTCGCAAAGATATGTCCTTGATTTGATGGTCTCTAGATGTTGGAGCTGATTGTTTGTTCGTGATGATTACATGGGACCCCTTAAGCTGCTAATGCTCCATTTTCAGACAACATTTTGTTTGTCCATTCACATTAATATAATTTATTGTCTTTTGGGGTAACTTTTGCAGAAATATTTGGACAGTTACGTTAGATTGCCAGATGCTGAAAACTCATCTTCCTTTTCTCTGCCTCGATGGTATATAAGAATTTAGAGGTAAGCTCTTTTTGACTGAAAACGAGCCCACTTTTTTGGGACAACATTACCTGGCCATGTTTCATTTTGACAGTCAAAAAAGTCTGAAAGGTTGTGCCTTGGCTGCATTTGTGCCTGGGACAGTGCAATTTTGCTTGGGATTTTACACGCACCCTTAAATCTACTGCATTTGAACATTAGGATCTTCAACGGGGATTGCATTTAGATCAGATCCAGCAACATACATGCAAAAAAAGCCCATCAACTACCATAGAACCATGCATTAAACTGGTGGGAACCAATGTATGCTGTGCTTAATTAAGTGAATAGGCATACAAAGATTACAAATTCTGAGGGATGGACCTTTCTTGATCACAAAATGTCTTAGAAGATAGATTCACGACCCTATTGAAGATACTCTTATATCTTTCCCTTCTTGTACATACCTGTCATTCTTCCTTGTTCTTCTCCCCTTTCCTTCCCAGTACATAAAGAACGTGTAATACAACTTCTCCTAAATAAGGCCTAACGAAAACTATTCGGACAATAATGAAATACAATTGACAGAGCTCTAAAAACACTCCCACACATACAAAAACTCAGTTTTAGCACTACACACGAGCCTTTCTGTTCCTTTTCTCTTGCTTTGAAGAAACTACCTTAATTTATTGCATCTGAGAAAACATGGCTTCTCGTAGCAAGAGAGACAACAATGGATCATTGTTCACACCAAAAAAACACACATTTTATCCGTATCATTCTTAGTGATATTATGAAGAATCAGAAGATCGTAAGCATTCTTTTCCTTCTAATCTATAAACTTTCCTTCTTTTTCTTGTTGTTCTTCAACTTTTTTTTTTTGTTGAAGTACTAATCAGTGCGCAAGTGAAGCCAACTTCAAAAAACCCTCCTCCTTTCTTTTTTGTTGTGTTATTTACAGGCGATTCTTCGAAGATTTTTGAGAAAGCATGGAGAAAGTTTATCAAAATCAGCAGTAATCAAAGCTCGAAGTGCTGTAACATGGAAGGTAGAGTTATTAAAACAGAAAGATGAAGTTTCATTTGCAAAGGGTTGGGAAATGTTCATAGCTTATTACTCTATTCACTATGGAGATTTCCTAGTTTTTGAGTACGAGGGGAACTCCCTGTTCACTGTATTCATAATCGATAAGAGTTTTACGGAAGTAGGCTATCAATGGAATAACACTGATGCTGCAGAGAGTAATCAAGAAGATAAGCTTGAGGATCATGAAGATGATGATGATGATGATGATGCCTCTGTTGAATTCATTGACATTTCGTCTGGCTCACAAGAAACAGGAAAGGGAACCAAAGGGAAGGAAAAACTAGGTTGTTCAAGAAATTCTGAAGGTTAAATATATCACATTGCATTGTTTTCCTCTTTCTAGTTTTCTTCCTTAAAAACAAGTAGCTTCTGTCACGTTCTTAATCTGCTTGTTTTCTCATGTATCTGTTTAAGTTTTGACTTGATATTTTATTGAACAGAATATGAAGGTGATCATGGAGGAAGGCCTGCTGAAAACAAATGTCATCCAAGTGGGAAACCATTGGTAATTTCCTGTTATTTTAACTAGCTCTCTTTAACATGTGACTTCTTGCCTCTCAAACTTTGAAATTAGTAAGGTTGTTTGTTGTTGCCCCCCCCCCAAAAAGTCCATTTTTTCATCGTAATTTCAAAGCAATAAGAACTCGCCTAAAATTAAGGAAGATTAGATATCTTTTCCAAATGAAAACGAGATGCAAATAGTTTATCTTTGATCCATAGCAATAGAATATTATCTGCTGCATCATGACAAAGCGAAATCTCTAGTACAGAGTGCAGCCAGAGACAGCCCTAGCTTCTACTTTACATGGACTGCGAAGTGTACCACAAAATCTGCCATTAAGAGATAGGAAGAGTAGAATTACATCAAGCAAGCTTTCTAGTACTGTTTGACCTGTTCTGTGTGGAACCGTGTTGCCAATCAGTTTTTCTTTTGACTGTTACAGCAAAAAAAAAAAAAAAACGAATAAACAAACATAAACCCTAGATAATATCCAAGTAATGCTTGCAATTTCTTTTTCTGTGCCTGGCTCCTAAAGCTTCTCAACAAGACTTTCTGAGAAAGTTTAAAAAGAAAGAAGATTGTACTTGCAAGCATCTTATTTTGGCTTTACTGACAACCCTATTACTTTACCTTTGTTTCCCCTTGAGTTTGGATAGGCATGCATTAGAAATGAAGAGGCATGATTGTTTGTATCATGGTAACATGTACCACACCTGCAACACTGAGAAGCCATAAACACGCTTTCATGCTGATCTTCAGAGGTGTTAAAAAAGCCGTTGTCTTTATCTGTCAAAATCTGCAGCAGATCTAGAAACAGAAATTTTTCTTTTTATCGAAAGTGAACTATCTCCACACAGGCTCGCAGATTTGATTCCTTTCTTTGTCTGTGGCGCAAACTTAAGTCTCATGATCAATCTGCAATGCTAATTTATGCGTGGATAAACAGGCAATGACCTCATTAAGTCTGTTAACTCCATACTTAGGAAGAGAATAGAATCAGCTATGGTGTTGGCTTTTCATAGGACTAGGGATATGGACAAAACAAAGACTAGCCGAGTACTCTTTGTTTCATTGAGAGACAAACTTATTTCGTTTGATTTTTCAGAGATACAAATTTTTCAGAGAATAGAATGTTATCTGCTAATTCAATCTAAGCAGAATGAGATTTGGACTTGTCAAAAATCCTTATGGTTGGTCTGTTAAATCTTGGTGTTGCGTACATTAACAGTCTAGTACTGTTTTGTTACTTGTGCTCGGCTTTGCATGCTAATTCTTTACTTGACAATCGATCTTACATTTCCAATGACTATAAAAGAGCTAGGTTTGAAGAAACTATGGAATGTGAGCTCGATCGAATGCCTTTAGAACAATAATCTTCTCCAGCTTGAAGAAATTGTTGTTTAAGGTTGATGCAACAATGCTGTTGAAAAGCTCTTTTTTTTACACAATTTACAATTGCCATTGCTTTTATGATCTTAAGAGGATTTTTGTTAATGTAGCTGGATTTAAATCTCAGTAATTATTGACCATCTTCATATATTAGAGTATGGCAAATATTGTACAGGAAGCTATTGTTGCCTGTGTTCAATATTTAAGGCTGCCATGAATGCAGCAGTACGTCTATTTATTCTTTCTCACAGCTATCTAAGAGTTATGAATAACATATTAAGATCAAATACACGAGCCGCCTTGAAAACCGTTTTGTTATCTGCCACTAAAGCATGCGATCTAATAGCTGAAAATAGGATGGGAGTCAGGAGGTCTGCTCGGATGTCGCAAAGGTGCTTCTGGCTCTTGACCACCCGAATCTGATAATTAAGATGCTTGTGCTTCAATAGATAAGAATCAAGATTCTCCAAAGACCTTTTTCTATGAACGTTCTTTGGTTTGAGAGTAAACTCTGGCGCAGGATTGGAAACAACGCTTCATTGTAAGAAATCAGGTCGTTTTTTGATCAAATCTTGGATCTTTTTGACATGGGAACCACCGCTGAGTTCTCGCAGGAGACACGACGCTATCTGACCAGAGACAACTTATTTCGGCTGATTTTAAGACATTCGACGCTATACCCAAAAACCACCGTTGAAATTAAGAAGCAAGTTGCCTATTTTACCATCTATATATAAAGCAAAGGCAGATTCATCTCAGGCAAGTTCGACACTTGCGTTTTTCTTTCAAGAGTTGGCTTTCCCACAGCATTAAACATTTCAAGGGAAGCAATGCTATCCAACATAACAGGTCTGATTTAAGGGTTAAGCATTAAAAAAAAATTTAAGAACAAATCCATGAACATAATTTCATCTCTCAAAAAACAATATAGCTAGTTCAGGAAAGGGGTGACATTTCTAAGCATTCCAAAAACATAGCGGTAGTTTAGAACTAGCTTAATAAAGGCGGACTGGGGTACCCATGGTACTCTTCAGGTGCAGCGACTTCACCTGATTTACAGCAAAAGACATAAAATAGGTTCAGAAAACAGTCAACAGTGCTAGAAAGAAGTCCCAACAAGTTTAAAATGAAGAAACTCACATTTTGCCAGTTTTTCTTCAACAAGGAGACCAGGAAGTTCACAGACATTTGAACATTCTGGAAGATCTGCTTATCCTCCATGTCGCAGTTACCAACAGCAACACCCATGCAAAGGACTTTCTTTAATTGAAACTTCACGGTTGCCTTGATCTCATTAACTTTAGACTCCAGTGAATCTTGGTGAGTCACGAGGGTAGGAAACTTTCCTGCATTAACATATAAATAGGCAGAAACCATGAGAAACTACCATATCCAAACGACAGATACTACTCTTAATAAACTTGCCTGCCTTGTTGAGACCAGGGCCTAAAAGACGAGGAATCTGCTTGATGACAGACTCTGATGCCAAAAAGGCATGGTACTGCTTGGAAAGCTTCTTAACCAATTTCTTGTTCTTGTTCAGCTTCTTCAATGCTTCAACATCCATCCATTGCAAACCTATAGAATTTGCCTGCAAATATAAATTAAACAGTTAATCCTATTAAAAATTCCATTACAAGTGATAGAAATTCAGACTCAAAGTTTGTAGAAAGCATTTAATGGCCCCAATAATACATCTCGCAGACACAAGACATAACTACAACCACCTGATTTCGCAGTATAGGAAACATGATTTGAAAACAAACAAGTCAAATATACTATTTTGGCAGCAAAAACAGAGAACATTAAATAGAAACCAAAACTGAAACCTCATCAATGATTAAAGAACTTCTTGTAATCTATGTATAATTATGAATAGAATGAACAATTACCTCCTCCACATGCTGAGCATCTCCAAGCATGCAGACCTTCATTTTGGGACGCGGTATGTGCGGCAACTTAACAGAGCCACTGAACCTCTTGTCCTTCTGGGGGTCATAGTTTTTCAATCCAATCTGTAGTTCAATGGTCTGGACGAACTTGCGGGGCTTCTCATTCACACCATTTTTTATAGTTGTAACAGCTTCGCGAATTGTATCCCCTGCAAGCTTACTGCAGTAGCAAAATATACAACATTCATATGATGAAATGTAACACCAATCACTCCCTGGCTCAACCAATGATGTTTCAGGTGATTTTTTTTTAATCTAGTTTACGCTTCATAACCGAGAAATCAGTCAAGTAAAAGCAATCGGGACCAAGTTCAGGCAGAAAATGATCAAAACTTCACTTTATTATATAAATCCAAAGCAATTATATAAAACTAACCAAACAAATTTCCCATTTTAACATATAGATGAACAAAAGAACCTTTCAAGTTATACTAAAATTCTTCAAAAACCAAGAACTCATAACCCCACATCATATTTCCTTGCATTCCATGAAAACAAAACAGTGATAATGAAATTACTTCCAAAACATGAAAAACTCAAGAAACCTTCAAAATGACATGAAAATAAAACAACTAAAGATTTTGAGCATACCTCATGATTGAAACCTCTTAAAGCAACCCTCTTCAGAGTTTTGTCCTGCAAATTCAACAGGAAAAAAAAACATTAAAGCTAAAAAAAGAAGAAGAAAGAACCCATGCTGGTACTCAAATCTAACCTGTTGAATCGAAAGAAAACCCACCAAAGAACAAAAATGGAGGAACTTGGAGAAGAGAAGGCAACGGCTATAGAGTGTGCAAAATGATTTGGAGAGGTATTTGGAGCTCATAAAACCCTAGCTAGCCAGTTTTAATGGACTGGAACTGTCTGTATAGGAAAACAAAATATGGACCTGGCCCATACTCTTAGGTCATTTATAAAATGCTAGATTTGTTGCTGTCGTCCCGTCGCGAGCAAGGTAAAAAATAATTTCAATATTAAAAATATTATTAAAATAAAATAAAATAAAAATAAAATTTCAAATCTCGAATTACTAATTCAATTAATAATTTAAAGAATATCAAACAAGTATTAAAAAAATAAACTTATAAAAAAATAGAAAAGAACTATATCTGAATGTATTTATATTATCACACAGTTCAATTTTACAAGGTGATTTAAAAAACAAAACAATTTAAAAATAAATTAATATTAAATCAAGTGAACTTAAAAACGATAATATTAAAATAATCTTATTAAAAAAATATTTGAAAAATAAAATTAAAATAAATTAATTTTAAAATATAAAAAAAATTAAAGTCATGTAAATCTTTAAAATCAATAATCTTGATTGTAAACTTGAAATTAACCCAATAGAAAGCAAGCATAAAAAGTAATAAATCAAAACTAAAAGAAAATAGCAATGAAGAGAAAAAGTCAAGCAAACTTGAGTGAATATTTTAGACTTCATCTAATCTCTAAAATATACAATCTGTGAAATCTTAGATCCAATTCAATTGAGCAATTTAATTTTTAATAAATTTAATTTTAAATGATGAAATCATGAAAAAAATATTAATAAAAAAACTTATAAAATTAAAAAAATAACAAAAAAGAATAAATTTTGATAGGAAAAAAACTATAGGATGATGAAATTTGAAAAATAAAATAAAAATGATCCTAAATAAAATAATAAAAATTAAAAAAATAAAGATCAAATTTAAAAGATTATAAATTTATAGAAGGATGAAATTGAAAAATATTTATAATTCAATGGATTATTTATAGATTAAAAAAGATATAGGTAAAATTTTAAAAAAATATATAGGGGCTAACCTAATATAAGGCAAATCATAAAAAATAATAAAATAAAATGATAAAAAATAAGGTGAAACTTAAAAAAAAACAATTTAAAAACAATTCATATTAAATTAAGTGAATTTGGAAACCTCATGATTGTTGGTATAAGATTGAGATAATTTTATAGAAAAAATAGAGAAAAAAATTTGAAGAATAAAATTAAAATAAATCAATTTTAAAACAAAAAAAGTGAACATGTATAAACCTTAAAAATCTGTGATCCTGGTCGTAAATCCGGAGTTAACCAAATAAAAGGCAAACACAAAAAATAATAAAGCAAAACTAAAAAACAAAGATAAAAATAAGAAAATATCAACTTAAAAAAAAACAAGCAAACCCGAGTAAATTTTTTAAATCTAATCTAATCTCTAAAATTTACTATTTGTGAAATCTTAGACTCAGGCTTAAGTAAAAAAATTTAATTTTTAATCAATTTAATTTTAAATAATAAAATTATGAAAAAAATATTAATTGAAAGACTTGCAAAAAAAATAGCAACAAAAAAATAAGGATAAATTTTGATAAAAAAAACATAAGGAGAATGAAATTTGAAAAAAAAAATACTCTAAACAAAATAATAGTAATTAAAAGAATGAGAATCTAATTTGAAATATTATAAATTTATAAGGAATGAAATTAAAAAATATTCATAATTTAGGCTAAAATCTAGTCATTCTAAAGTTTACATTTTAATGATACATTTATTTTTATTTTTTATTTTAATATATGATGATATACTTTACAATGTAATTTTATATCCCTAAATGTTAGAATCTACAATTATTTTTTAATATTTTATTTTTGTTAATTTATTTAATTTAATATTGAAAATATACATTGTAAAATTCACACTAGAAATATTAATTAAACAAATTAGTTTTTGTAATATTTTTAAAATTTTGATGAAATTCTAATAGATAACTATAAATTAATTATAATATCTATTAATTGATTTTTTGAAATTTTTTAAATTATGATAAAAATAAAATTTTACCTTCCACTTTCTCTCATGGCGTGTGGGTGGATCCAATACTTAGTGTACCTTTAGGATTATGAGATATATTTTTTATAAAAAAATTTATTTAAAGTATATTAAAATAAATTATTTTTAAATTCTTTTTTAAATATTTTATATCAACTAGTTAAAAGTTCAAAATTATCAAAAATATTAATTTAATATTTCTTTAAACTAAAAACACTCAAAAGTAGAAGCATTAGTATTTCAAACATATTTTTATTGTAACTTTTATGTAAATTCACAGTATAAATTTAGACATATTAAGTAATTTTTTTAAAAAATTTATGTATATTAATTAAAATTATTTATTTAAAAAATAAATTCAGCATGAATGTGTATTCTTCATGTAGCTTGATAAATTCCGATATGAAATATTATTTTCTCATGGAAATCTATGCACAATGCAAATTGGCATTCAACAAGATTATCTAAATTGTATGGGGATCACAATTACCATTATTTTTTAACTGATTAAATGATGTTTTATCAAATTGTGTTAATTGCTTGATCACATATAAGGTTTGGATTATAATTTTCAAAGTATGTAGACTATTTAATTGACAACAATTTTCATCAGAATAATAAATAAAAATAGCTTAGCCCTTGGATTGGTTTAATTAATTGTTTTTTCACTACAATATCCTTCCCTTCTAGTCATATTTTATAATTTCACCATCTACAAACAGAATGGAAAGTGCAATTTAAAAGGGCAATTTAGAGATTAAAAAAAATACAATAAACTCTGTAGAGGAAATAGAAAACAAATTAATTAAATACGTACTTTTCTCCTTATTTTTAGAAGAAACTCTAGCGAGGGTGGTGATGCTGTAGATATGAATTACCGCCGAGGTTTTTTTTTTTTTATTTCAACTAGGGAGAAAAAGAAGAAGAAGAAGAAAGAGACATGGTGAAACCTAAAAGAAACGTTTCTTTCTCCAACGAATTCTTCAAAGTCTACCTTTCAGATTTCAGTTCCCGCCAACTGGTGCTTTCTCTCTTTCTCTATGCTTCTCAACTGGGTTTTTGGTTTTCTCAATTGGGTGCTGATCAAAATTGAATCTTTCTCGATATTTGCAGAGTTTACCACCTGCGTTTGGTGTGCAATTTAATGGAAAGAATGAAGCTTTACCGAAGAATGCTACACTTAAAGATGGGAATGCAAAGATTTGGCAAGTAGGGTTGGTGAAAAGAGAAGGGGACTGGGTTATTAAAGATGGGTGGAAAGAGTTTGCTTGTTATCATTCTTTAGTTGATGGAGATTTCTTAATTTTTAAGTATGATGGGAGTTCTGAATTCGAAGTTGAATTATATGGTAATAATGGATTGAAGAAAGAAGGTAGAGGTTTAGAGAATAAGCCTAGCATTCATGTGAAGGAGGAGCAAGAAACAGAGGAAGATTTTATTGTTAGTAGGCCTGGTAGTGGTTGCAAGCAGAAAGATTCAAACATTGAGCCTCGCATCACTCGATCGCAGGGTTAGTTTTTGATAAATTATTTTTTGTAGACATGATTTTGCCTCTTTATTAATGTAATTTGTTTCTGTTAATAGGTTTGTTTGGAAAAAGTGGACCTAAATCAAGTGAAACTAAGATAGCAAAACTTGGAGAATGCAAGGGGGCTAAAGCACCATCATCTATTCCTCGTGAAGTTCCACGCTTTGTTTTGAATATTACTCAAATTACTCGATTTGCAGTGAGTTTTTTTATCTTGTATCTTGCAAGATTGGTAAAGAAAGTAAAAATAAAATAAAATTCCCAGGAATTCATTTTAATCCCTTTTTTTTTCTGTGAATGACTGTTAGATGCACGCCTGTGGTTATTTTGCCTATATCTAATTTTTTTGAGGTTCTAAAATAGAAATTGAAGGAATAGGAAGTTGAAAATTCTATCACAAGTATACTGTTGTCTGTTGTGGTTCACTTACGTGTATTGGTCCCAAGAAACAGCATATGACTACGAAGTTTGTATGGCTTGGTCTTAATTATAAAAACAAAACAAAGAGAAAACGTGCACTATTGTTTAGCTTTAGCCTTCAGCATTCTTTTTTTTTTTTTTTTTACAAAGCAGGGGCAAGGAAATATGTGTAGCCCTATTGCAATTGTAAGTTCCAAGCATAACTATGACACATTGTTTATTTAGAATTTGTCTGATTTAATGTCTGAATTTTATGGGTCTTTAATATAGTTATGAGTCAGTTAGATGCCTGCCTTTCAATGTTAAATGAAACATAAATTAGTCATTGCAGTTTCTTAGTCATATTTGGCCGAGTGCCTGATTTGATCTAATATGATAGCTCAAATTATTTGTCTATATTGAATTAGAAAGTACTTTATCTGTGTCATATAAGGATTGTCTTTTAGAAAGACAAGAGAGTTTTAGAATCTTTACTTAGGTGATGAGTTGTTCCAGGAGTTCATTGATGCAATTGCCAGGACCGAAGCCTCAACTCTACTGGTTTTGATTATCCAACTAGCATTTGGTTACATACATTACCTTGTATGTGGTTACTCTTTACTTGGGTTTCAACATGAGTTTTTTGCTCATTTTAAGATCCGTGGAGCAATTGCACAGCAGCAACTGTTGCTGGGGATTTCAAAATTCAACCAACTGGTTTTCCTGCCTTTTACACTTAATTTAAGGACAAGGGAAAAAGAAATCCATAAAAACAGAAAACGAAACAAGAGTTTGATATTCGGCAAAGGTAAAAACTGGATGCATCTTGAAGACAAAAAACTGTCTGCCTAAACCCAAGAAATCTGAATTGATATTGCTCTCTTAGCTGGCAGAGGATCCGAAATCTTCTGAAAAATGGTCACAGATGTTAGTAAGATTGTCTTCGCTGACTTATATGGTTCTTCTCTAATACCTTTATTTTTGACCTAGTTATTGTCTTGCCATTTAAAATTTAATCTTGTTTGGTGACCTTCTTTTTATTACCACTGCATGAGATGTCTTATTGTGTTCTTGCTTTCTGCAGCGTATTCCTAAGAAATTCCTGCGAGAAAATAATATTGAATTGCTTAAAGAGATAAAACTTCGCGACGAGAGTGGGAAGTTATGGCCTGTGCAAACCAGTCTCTGGGACAGCGGCTATACTGTGCTTGGTAGTGGATTCTCTGAGTTCTGCAGGATGAATAAGTTGGTACCAAGAGACCAGTGCGTTTTTACATTTATATGCTCGAAAGGCAATTTATGCAATGTAATAAAGGTGCAAGTTGTTCGCCGTGGTCCCTGAACTTGAAAACATGGCTGAAAGCATGACAGCTTGTCTAACCCTTATCATAATAGGGGAGGCTAAGCACCAGTACTGCTTTCCTGGTTAAAGGAAAACATTTTTTAGTTGAGGAATATTTTTCTTCTGAAGTTGTTGAGCATTTGGTAAGATGGTTTGTTTTTACTTAAATTAAATAGTGAGCGCAATCCACTGTTCTGAATGCAGTTTTGGTTGCTGATATCTAAACTAGATTTTTGTAACTGTCTGTTCCTCTTGCCTTTACCTTGGGCTGTCTATGGGGAAAAAAATGGATGCTAGGACATCTATTACATATGAATTCACTGTCTTACCTTGGACTGTTCTGGTTAGACATAGCAGCTTCGTTCTTCAGCAGGTCGACCACTGATAAAAAGTGATAATTACATGCTAGACAGTTCATCATTTGCTACAAGATGATGAACCGAAGCAGTTTAAGTTTGATCGTGTTTAGTTGCCAAAAGCGATGCCAAGATACTGTAGTCGAGGACAGAAAAATGGAAGGACAGTCTTGAAATCAAGCTATGCAAACCATTTACGCAACCGTTTGATCAGTCTTGAAAAGCTGCAGTTGATACTTGTGGTCACCTTCCCAGCTAATACAGTCATGAACAGACAATGGAAAGAGGACAGGCTTCTAAATTTGATGCTGCTAACGTGTATTTATAATAAGTTACTTGCCATCAAGTCTGTATGGACCTAGAAGTCTAGCGCAACTCATCTGAAAACGTAACTACTGCCTTTTCCACAACTTCTGAACATTGAACACTAGCTGGGACTAAAATGATGCCAATGATAATACTAAATAGGTCCAACAGGATTCCGTGAGCCAGGCAGGAGAGCAAATCTTTGTCTGAACCAGACCATTTGGTAGGCATGAATAGGTTTTTTTATAAATAATTCTACACGGTTTGACCGTAACTTGATCTCTCTTTTGAAGGTATCCTGAAGTTAGTGAGTTGATCAAGAAACCTCGAGATGATTTGGTGAACTAAACAATTGAAAAACAGACTGATGATCAGGCTTGACTCTTGCACAGCACGTATTCGTTTTCTTAATTTGTTTATATTTTATTTTTTTATAGGATCACATAGCACAAAGTCTATCGTCCTTCCAGCTTGTCTTTTCCACAGTAGATGATTCAGATTTTTGTTTTATAGTATTGAACTTTACTAATCAAGTTAGATAGAGTATGGTATTTCACTTCTGCTTCAGCTATTATGCTTCTTCTTGGCTGATAAGAAAATATAGGAAAGAATGGCCTCGTTGACCAGAATTAATTGCTAGGCTAAGTGATAAATCCAGATTTAATTAGTTTAAAAATCTCCTAAAGCTGAAAAACTCACGGCATGGAGTCATATATTTGGGCCTATTCAGTCTAAAAAAAAAATAATCCAGTTTTTATGAATTTATCTACATTTTAAACCTTACTTTTTTTAATGTTTATTAGGTGTATAAAAAATCTCTAAATAATATATTACATTTATATCATATTAATATTTGTGTAAATAATATTTATTTATTATTAATGTTATCAGGGTAAAATTATATTACAACCTCTCCTTTTCATAAAAGAACAAAATTTATTATTCATAAATACCGAATGAATCTCTCAAACTTTAGGTTCATAATATTTTTATTTTTAATATTTTTTATCTATATATTTTCAAAGTTTATCTCTTTAAAATATCATTAATTTTTTTTTATATAAAATACATACTTAAACATTTGACAGCCTTTACATCTACTAAAGAGAACCTTTTATGGATAACAAGTCACCTTGGCTTTCCAGACACCGGGTATCCGTATTAGTCACCTTGGCTAGGAAAATTGATCAAATTGTTAGAACAAGAAATTGATCACCTAAGCTTTGTTTCGAAGTTAATTAGACTTTTTAAATTATTATCATTAATGTTGTCACTAGAAACTAAGCGAAAAGTCAATTCATTTCTTATTTCTTTAAGGTTATTTTCATAGCTAACAAAACTCCAATACAATAATACTATTTCAGCAGCTATGTTTGTGGCTACGCTAACAATATGTCAGTGACTAAGCTAACAATTATATCTAAGCTACGCTAAAAATCACTCTCACAATTATGTCAACTTCTATACAAGGCTACACTCATGGTAATGCTTATAGCTATGCCTATGATTATGCTCATGGTTATGCTTTACGACTATGTCCATAACGATACATCAAGTGTATGCCCATGACAATATCTCAAAGCTACACTTACAAATAATTTTTATGGTGTCTGTATTTATTAAAGTTGTCATCTAAACTTGCGAACTTTGATAATACATAAAAGTTAACATTACCTACTATAAGTGTATCCTCCTTTCCATTCTTGCTAGGTTATAAGCCTCCTATGCTTTATTGACCACTTTTCAAAGGATGGGTATGAGGTCTTTCTACTACACTTACAAATAATTTTTATGGTGTCTGTATTTATTAAAGTTGTCATCTAAACTTGCGAACTTTGATAATACATAAAAGTTAACATTACCTACTATAAGTATATCCCCCTTTCCATTCTTGCTAGGTTATAAGCCTCCTATGCTTTATTGACCACTTTTCAAAGGATGGGTATGAGGTCTTTCTAGTGCAATAACACTATTTTTCTTGGATTCTTTCTAGCCACGTAAAAGTTTTCTAAGTACGAGCTCCACCTTTTATGAGTTTCCTTCAACCACTTAGAGAATTTTTAAAGTACGGGTTCCACCCTTCATAGGTTCCTTTTAGCCTCTTAAAGAATATTTTAAGTATAGTTTCATCCTTTATAGGTTTCTCTCATCCACTTAGTAATTTTCTATATAGGCTCCACCCTTTATAGGTTCTCCTCAGTCTCTTAGAAGACTTTCTATGTATAAGCTCATTCTTATTAGGTTTCCTTCGACTTCTTAGAGTTTTTTCTAAATATAGGCTCACCTATCTATTAGGATGCAATTGTCATGAACCTAATCTATAGTACGTAAACACTTCACTCATAAATCCTTGAAGAGGAAAGGTATATCCCAACTTATACATGTATATAGGGGCTATGATCTCAAAATGTCCTCAAGTGAAGGCCAAGGTTGTTTGGTTGATCCTTTAATCCCTAAAAGGCAATTGAACCATGTATTATTCAGGCTGCCGACCATTGATAAAGGTCGTTTTCTCTACATATAAAGTACTAGGAACATCATTCTCAGGGGTTTAAGGTAACCTTTATCTCTTTCGGTATTCCTTAAATGTAGTTGGGGAATGACTTCTATGATGTTGAGAATTGCCTTCCCCCCTTTTAAAAATGGATGTTGGATTTCACTCTTTATAGTTTTAGTTTCCAATTTAATAGACCATTGTCCCCTACTGTTTTCTCTTGTTTCTGGTTGAAATCTAAACTTACAGTCGAAGAAAGTAACATCCTTATTTTTAGGGTTAAAACTAACTCTTTTAAGATCTATTTTTTTAATAAGCGGTGATAACTACAAAAGATAATAGTTTCTTCTCAAAATAAAGCAAATATTACTTAGGAATTCCTTAACAAAACTCTTTTTATAGAGGTTACATAGAGTGGAAGTAAAAAGAAAAAAAGAATAAGCAAGAACAATTAGAGTTGTAAAAAAAACAACATTTCATCTCCATCATTGAATGAATAACCTTTCAAGTTATTATAGACTTTGCAAGACTCAATTATTGTATTAAATGCAAGTTGTCATTTTGTTTTTTGAGAGACATGTATTTTAAAATTTTAGTTTTAGCCTAAATCCATGTTTATAAAAATAAAATTCATGGTGATAACTTAATATACTTGGATTTGAAAAAATTCCTGGTCTATATAAAATGGGTTTGGCATGCTTTAAAATTCAACATCATTAGGTTCAACTCCGAGTTAAGTCCAAGTACAAATGGGTTAAGTGAATATTCAAATTTAATATCCTTAAATTTAGCTATATAATGAGTCTAAACACAAATAGGTCTAGCTAGTTGTCAAACTTAATACTCTTGGGTTTAGCTTCATTCAGGAGTAAATATAAGTTCAACGAGCTAGTAGACTCATCACCCTCGAGTTCAGCTATGTGTGAAGTCCAAGTAAATATGAGTCTAGCAAGCTACCAAACCTATGATCTTTGGATTTAGCTATATACTAAGTTTAAGTTTATATAGGTCTGATGATCTACCAAACTTATCACCCTTGAGTTTAGCTACGCACTGAACTAAATTACATGTGGGTATAGCAAGCTACTAGACCCAACACTTGTAGGTTCAGCTACATATTGAACCTGCATGTATGAGTATGGCGAGTGGTTAGACTTAACATCTTGAAGTTTAGTTACATGTTAAGCTGGATGTATATGAGTTTGACAAGTGGTTAGAGCTAATATCCTTGAGTTTAGCTGCGTGTTAAACCTAAATGCATCGCTTCAAGTCCAAATAGATATAGGACTAACAATCGTTATGGGTCTTATTTTGGGTCATAAGATTGTTTTTTTTTTTTAATTCTTGTGGATCTTAACATGCAATTTTAAAAGTAAAAAATAATCATCTCTATGCACCCCTTGAGTATATACAAGTCTTTTAAAATACTTATCATATTTTAGCTAGCATTAATATTGATAAGAGATATTTATTCTTTATTAATGTTATCTTAAAGATATTTATCTCTCATTAATCCTATCAATAGTAAATGACGCATTAATCTTTCTATATAAGCAATTTAAAATTTTTTGGTGCTATACACATTTCTAAGTCACTCAATAAACTAAATGATTTTTAATTTTTTTTATCTACGGATTTATATTTTAATTCTTAAAAAATTTATTATATAAAATTAAAAATAAATATTATTGTTCTTGAAATTTAAAATTTACTATCTTATTTATTATAATTTTTTACTAAAAAAACACTGATTTTATTAATTTAAAATCAATAAACCTTACCAAAAAAAATTATTATGCAGATACTGAGCTTTCTACCTCCAACTATTTACTTCTTAGCTTAAAAAAAAAAAAATTATCATAAACATGTGATCGATCACTATATAAACGTCAAATAATGAATACTAAATTTTGGAACATCATCACCACTTTTACACAAGATCCACATTTTTGGCCCTTAGATATTCATTTGCCTATAATTAGCAGCAATTAAAAGAAGTGCCTGAGTGATAACTAATCCCAAGAAAATAGCTCTTTCAAAGAAAAATGAATGTTCCTAAAGGATTCTTGAACTATCTTTTATACTTTATCATCTTCTTTCCAATTTTTTTGTTTCTATTTTTTCTTGGCTGCATCAAAGGTATCCATTTATTCCTTTTCTCTGTCTTCGTCATTATATCTGAGTCATTGTTAATCCTTTGTTATTAATCATAAAAGTATTTTGCAGGTGCTTTTTTCAGTCCCTTTGTTTTTCTGGTAATTGCATTTGGTGATACTGGTATAGTCATTGGTTTATGGCCCCTTCACCTTATATGGAGCATCTACTGCATAATAAAGTAAGTTCTCCACCTCTTTTCAGTTTACTGTTTGTATGGGAGTCTGAAGAGAATACCTGTTTATGGGTCATTTCAGTATTTCGGAGTTTCATGCTAACATTAGGCCAGTTCTTTCCCTTTCTTTCTTACCGTTCCTTTGAAATTGAAACAGATCAAAGAGGTTTGGACCGTATATGAAATGCCTGTTGATTTTACTAGTTCCGCTACCAATAGCTTTGTGGACTGTTGTTGGAGTTGTTGGGAGTGCCATTATGGGTGCTATGTATGGTTTCATTTGGCCTGTCATGGAGACATTTCGGGCTATCAGCAAGGAAGGTTCAATTTGTATGAAGTTGATTAGATGCTTTACTGTAAGGTTTCTATAGCTCTCCTCCTTTGATACACCATGAAAAACATGATTTATTTGTGTCTAGCTAAGAGATAATGATGCTGTTTTTGGAATGACTTTTCTAGGATGGCACTTGGTCCTGTGTTCGGGGAGCATGCACAGTTGTCCGTGATTTTGCTGACTTTTCCTTCCACTCGTACTTCTCTGTTATGGATGAGCTGCTGGAGTCGAAGGGGGAGGAGCCTATTGAACTCAAGTAATGATCTTCTTATTTCATGCGATTTGATTCTGCTAATGTTAGAACTGTTTTATTGCTGGGTTTCAAACTATTTCTCCTTTGAATATTTGATTCAATTGCCTGGTCATTATTACATTCTTGAAAACTTGTAAATGAAGCATATCGGTCTCTTCATCTGCCTCTAATGAAAGATGAGACAGTTAACCATGTATACTGTACATCCATGTTTTCTAACTTGTGATTTTGGCATGTCTGGGGTTCAAAGCACATTTGCATGGACTTTTCATTTACATGTCTAATGAAGTTTTTATAATTCCCTGGTTTTCTAATAGGGTTGCTCAGATACCTGGATGCATACTGGCAGCAATTCTAGGAATTGTCGTTGATGTTCATCTCATCACCATAATAGTTCTGTTAAAAGCACCTTTAATGCTGTTGAAAGGTTGGCACCGGCTAATACAAGATCTTATAGGAAGGGAAGGCCCATTTTTGGAGACTGTATGTGTTCCCTTTGCCGCACTTTGGATTCTGTTATGGCCTATTATGGTTCTGCTGGCTATTGCAGCAGGCATAATATCAAGTCTTGGTTTTGGCTGTTTTGCTGCAGTTGTTGCATATCAGGTAAAATTTGATTACCATATTATATCTGCTACCATTCTTGTTCTTTTAGAGCTTTAGCAGACCCATCCCTATTTTCATGTGGGATTATTATGGTTATTTTGGTTATGAGAGTTCTCTTTGGTGTTTAAATCAGGAGAATTCTACTAAGAAAGGGTTGCTTTATGTTATTGCCTCTGCCTCTATATTTGATGAGTACACCAATGATTTACTTTACTTGCAAGAAGGCTCCTGCTTCCCCAGGTATGAAACTCTAGTAACGCCTATATATATTCCTGAATATTATTCTTCTAGATTGTGTAGTCCTTAAATGATCTGTATGATAACTCCTGTTGGTGCGGCAACCAGGCCCAGATATCGAAAAGGGGCTACTTCCAGTTCTTCACTGCTTCCTGTGAAGGGACTGCATGAACGGTTTGAAGCTGCTTATGTTGGTGAACAATTAGTAACGACTACTACAGATAAAGCCACCTCATTGAAGGCCGCAATGGTAAGAATGAAATGTTTACATGGCCTAGTTATGACAAACTTCACCATCAGGCATTGTTTTCAGAAATCTTTGTTTAGTCCCACCAAAGAGAGGGAGGGGGAGGAAATTGAATGTCATTGTTATAATAGGATTCCCTTGACAGAAAACTAGTTTTATGTGGGGAATTTCAGTTAATGCACACTTTGCTTCAGAAGTGTGTTCGTAAATTTTGTTAATGTTACTGAATAATAAAACCTGAATAACAAAACCTGAATAACTTGAACAAGGTGGACATTAGTAATCATTGTTGTCTAACATCATTATTCTCGTTTCTGTCTTCTACAGTTCCCTTTTATCGTTTCTGTCTTCTACAGTTCTCTTTTATTGCTTTCAGACCATAAGATTCACATAAATTTGTATTGTAAAATGATACTCTCTTTTTCTTCCCGTCAAATTCAAGCACCCTGCACATTTATTATCTTTAGTTTTTAAAACTGCCACTTCAAAAATGTTTTTGTTTCTTCTGTATATTGATTAATTCTGTCTACGATATGTAAACCAGATATGGGATAGTTTCTTCAAAACATTTGAAGATATAGGGAAAGAGCTTCTCAGAATGGGAGCCATTGGAATGCCAGATCTGGATGCCTGGGCAGACTCAAAATCAAAGATCATCGACAATGGAATTCCTGCGTATGCATTTCTTGAATGCTTCCTCCGTTCTTTCAAGCATGGCTCCTATGGTTTAATCCTGCGTAAGAATCTCTTTACTCTTGCCACTTAATATGCAAGCTAAGCATTTTACGAAATTGCAGCAGTAATTTGATTCAAGGCCACTTTATTCAGACCGGTACAGTGTGAAGGAAATTATCCATTTGTGTTCATTATTGTAGAATTCAAATCAAATATGTGTTTTCTTTCTTAAATTGGTTTGTGGCACCTAGTCTATCTCTTCAATGTGACATACAAGTCCCAAAAATATTTACTAATATCTTCAAGTTTGCAAATAAATTTTCAAACGCAAACCTCATTGTCTGTACTGGAGATTTTGGTCTATTGATTGCTAACTTAATGAAAACGAATTGGTGATTGCATGACCTGAATTGACATGAAATAATATTCATCCTACATGTTCCAGGTGACAAAGTTGAGATAACAAGATTGAATAGACCAGAAGGACGAATATTTGTTTGGCTCTATGAGCCAATGTGCATCATGAAGGAGCAAATCAGCAGTCTAAAATTAGATGAATGTGAGGAGCTGTACTTTTACAAACACTGCCTGTATGGCGGCGATGAAAAAAGAATAAAATCTTGGCTGAATGGTGGCATTCCCCCATCTGATGAGATCAAAAGAGCCCAGTTGGAGGGTATTAGTAGAAGGTATTGCTAACACTTTCATTCTGAATCATTAGCTCAATAATATTCATTTCCAAAGCAGCCCATAATGTGCTGCAGTGGCTATGCTTTGTTTATGCAACCAGAAACTGACCATTAAACATTTCCTTCCATTGATTATTCTCCAATTTGAATTACTATAATAGGTTAGTTAAACTACAAAGTTCTCTTATATGTATTTTCCTTGTGTGTGTACTTTGTGCATGTCTATTTCTTTCGTTGTACTTGAAAACTGATTATATATTGCAAATCAGATTGCAAGGTTTCTGTTTGACGCTGTCAAGGCTGCCAACATCAAGGCGTCGCTTCTGTGAAGTTGCGAAGGCTATTGAGGAGGAAGCAAAGAACTCTAGCATCCTAGCCAGCGGAGATGACTTGGAGGCAGCTAGATAGGTTCTCTCTGCATCTCACACTTGTATAGAAATGATCGGAATGAATCTGCTATTGTTACTCATAGAGGATGTTTAAGCCTATTAGCTTGTTTTGTGAACTAGTTAACAGTCACTGGAAAATATATTTGTAAAAAAAATTTATACGTAGGGAAAATGTATGATGTCCCATATCAATGAAAACATCTGATATCTGATACGCTCTCATAAAACAGGTGGTTTGGCAACTAGCAAAAATTCAACCAAGTTAGATTCAATCATTTGCTGCTACCAATCAACCTTGGCTCAATGACAGCTATTGCTAAACGTCAACCAATTTTGTATACAATTAGACAGCATACAGAAGCCATTATTCTAGCTGGACATGGATGAAGTTTCTGCATAGCTCCAAAATAGGGGTGTGAAGAATCAGTCTCACCCTATTTATCTATGAATTGGCGTTGTGAAAATCCACCATCTGAATTAAATATATGGTTAATCCAATCCACCAAGTCCTGAATTTGAAATGTTAAGATTAATATCAATAAATAAATTAAAACAGTAGGTGTTTTACTGTATAGCCACTGTTTATCCTTTCGCATCTCATTATCTATAAAATTGTTTCGATGGGCAAATCTCCTTCCTAGGCAGCTCAAATTGACAAAGAAAGAAAACAGAATTGTGATGTACTATCTAGCCACTGTTCATCATCTCGTATTTCAGCATTCACTAGTTCCGTTGCGGGCACGGATTCAAGGCGTTGGTAAGTGGACCCGTTTGAAACCCAATATGGCAACAAAAATTAAATTCAAATCAACATTTTCTTTAAAGCAAAGCAAATTGGGCAAGCTGTGAGAATTCTCTAATAGTACCATTAGATTCGGCGTGGTAGCTTAATTTTGAAATTTTTTTATTTGATTTTTTTTCTAACTCAAGCTTCAAATTAATTCGTTCTAGAATTACCATGTTGTGATACAATTGATTTCATGAATTCAACTACCAGTGAAAATATAAATTATTTTTTTAAAAAATATGAATTAACTTTCAAAAAAATTTAAATTGATATTTTTTTTAATATTAAGATGACAACATATTAAATCATTTTTAGTCAACTCAAGTTAATTTAACTTGTTTAATTCATGACCTCAAGTCATAGACATGATAAGAATGTGATAACCCTACTGGTAGCCTAACTCTATCTTCTTTTTTTTCCTTGATTGAGTCTTTATTTGAGATTAAATTGGATGAGATTTGAAATTAAATTAAAGAGTTATTAGAGATTTAGAGGATAAATTACAAAAAAGAGGCTTTGAATTCAATTGAAATGAAATTTAAAATTTAATTAAGTAGTTATTATAGACTAGATGATTAAATTAAAAGAAGAGCAAAAAAAAATATTTACGCTTGTATGACTTATATGCACCTACGTATCAGGGGAATCACAACATTAAGATGGTTGGTTTGGCTTTCTTTGAGCTTTGAAAGTGGCTTTCATTGGTGCATCTGAAATCATCTTGGTGAGGGTTCCTTTTAAGGCAATGTGTGAAAACTATGATGATGTAATGTGGCTTCAATGATCAATTTTAATTTTTTTTTCTCTCATCCCTCTAGATCCCATGTTAGAAAAGTTTTTTTTAGCCCTTTAGGGATAGAAAGGGTTGTTTTTTTTTTGTTTTCTTCTAATTTTAATTATAGACCCTTTGTTTTAATCTTTTAAGAAATAAAAAATTCAAACTATCTTTCATAAAATCAAGTGTCTATCAAATGATATAATACTTTTTTAATCTTATGAAAGACTCATACTAATTTTATCAAAATAAACTATCAAGATCAATCTCAAATAAAATCAATGTAAAAGAATCAAATTATAAAAAAAATACATGATTGAAAAAAAAAACCTTGCACTGGGAGAATTTGTAATGCAATTGATTGAGAAGCTACAACAATTAGAATTAGGTTTTCTTGGCAATTTTTTTCCTGGCCTCTTTAAATGTTTTATATGTTTCAATTTGATAATCAAACTTTATTTTCTTTTAATTTATTCCTTACAACTCCTGTCTTTTGTTGTATTTGAATTTTTATTTTCTTGATGTTGCATGTTATCACATGTTTGAGATGTTAGAGATCTTTTTGGAGTCAGATGACATGTCAATTTTACATAATTTAATTTCTCTTTATTAGAATAAATAAAATAAAAAAAGATCAAAATTGATATTGAAACAAAATATGTTTTTTCTTCCTAGGCATTTTATTCAAAAGGCGCATAAAACTACACTACAATCCTTTAATTTTTAAATATTTGTATTTGATCCCTTCTATTTTAGGATTTTTCACTTCAATACCAAACCCTATATATATATATATATATATATATATATATATATATTAGTCCTTAGATCCTAAAAGATGAGAGATAAAATTACTAAAAACTTTTAGGTGAGAGAAAATTATAAAGTGATTGGATTTCAACAACCAATAACTTTAATTTTGGTATCTATAAATATATCTTTAAAATATAACTCAATAAAGGTGATTCTCACCTTTAATAATGCCATAAAAAATAGATTGGAATTATAAAAAAGAATATTTGATTTGAGGTTTTTAGATCAATTAAATTTCTTTATATGCATTTATCTTGTAGTTTCATGCTTTAGATTTTAATTAATGTTAACAATTTTTTTTATATGATTTCTTAACTCATATAATTTTCTATTTATTACATTAAATACACATATTAACTTTTTCTATTGTCTATTAAATTTTATTATGAAGCTAGAAAATACATTCACATTAATTATGCATTTTTATTTTGTATTAAAAATTAATTTGGAATCCTAGCTACAACATAGCTCAAGTATGAGCTTTTTCTTTTCTTTTATGAATTAGATTGATATAAACAAAAACAACATAAAAAAAAAACAACAAACAAAAAAGATGAGGTTTTGACTTAACAGAGCTTACATACAAAAAACCTTAACTTATAATTTTATTCTAAAATATAACTTTTATATATTCTTCTTTTCTAAGAGGTTTTACAATTTCTTAAATAGGTTAAAAATTGATCTTTACAATGTAGAAATTTTAGAATTCTAAAATAAAAAATAAAAATTGTTGGATTTTTTTTTCTAAAACATGGTTATTGGGTAAATTTGTGCCAATTAAAAAATATAGTCTACTCATTTTTTAAGTTCAAATTTTATTGAAATTTATTCGGTAACATAAATTCTTTAACATGTAATATTAACATAATTAAAACAAATTATGGATGAATAAGATATTAATTTCAAAGAACCTTTAATTGATAATTTTTGGAGAAACATAAAACTCTTTAAAGCTTTATTCCATAAAGAATAGAAACAAGCTTTTCTAATTGTTTATTTAGCAAGAATACGAGAATTTAAGATTGGGTTAAAAAACAACCTAAATAGGAGAAAACCTTGGCAAAATAGACTTTGGGCCATAAGCCACAAACACATGACTTATGCTTTAAGAGAGTTTAAGCTTGTGTTTAATGTAAGAATCATTTTTTAGACTATAAAAGAATTATTTTTTCTACCAACCTATTTTTAAGGTTTTGATTTTAATTTTATAACTTAATGGCCCCTGAAAAACTATTTTTTACTAGGATATTGTTTTTTTCGGCCAACGAGTTTATAAATCTGATTAGTTTTTCTTGGAACAATTTCTTCCTAATCTAAACATTTTTTTCAGCTAAAAAACATTAGATTTTTCTTTATAAACGGAATAATATTTTTAGTTAAAAATATTAGATTTAAATCCAAAACACTTAAGTTTATTTTTGGTTTTATAGAAGGTAGTCAAAGCTAATTCTATCTTAATTTTTGTTCCAAAATCACATCTAAATTGAGGGCTGTAGAATAGTGTTTTTGGTTGTTTCTAGATAATTTTTCAAGATTTTACTAACTTTTCTTTACCCTAGATTTTTAACTTAGTTTCTTTGTTTTAAGCTCGAGTTCTTTTTTCATTTTTTTCTTCTATACTAGAGCTTAGGTTTTGTCTTTATAGAAAGATTCTTGTATTAAATTCCTTTGGTTCATAGATCTTATTTATAAGTGCATCTGAACAAGGTAGTATTATTGAAATTTTTAAGACTTATTGAACTTAGTCATTTTACACTAAAAGAGAGAAATAAAGTTTTAATGACAAAAAATTAATCATTGACAATGATGTATTTGACATTATGGTGAGCCTATTAAAAACAAAAAGCTTGTTTTATGTTCGTGAAATGGTGTAAAAATAAAAAGAAAAGTTATCACCTAGTATTATGATCACTAAACAATATTAACTAATCAACAAAGATCTATGATAAGAGACTGATTGTGCTAAAGGACATGTACTTTCATCTTAGCTTAGGAAATTTGTATTAATAATCTTATATTTTATTTCTAACAATTTGTTGTGCCTAATATATTAGTGGTCTATCTATATAGAGATAATGAGTCTATTGACGTGATTTAAGCCTTAAGTAAAAGGTTAAACCTAGCCATTATATGATCTAGTTTATTTTTATCATTTCTAATTATTATCTTTGGATAACACTTGGTGAATTAACAGTTTTAAAATTAGTTACTCTTAATCATAATTTATTATTAATTGTCAATCAAGTCATATCATTAAATGATTCATGAGTCTATATTGAGTTTATTGAATTTAACTTAAGTCCTAGAAAATATCTATATAAAGTGTCTTGATAAGGGTCACTTATGTTATGGCATATGGGCTTCATTGGTAATATTTGTTAAATGAAAACTTAATACTCTTTATTCATACTCGGATGTAGTTGGTGAATATTATATTCAAACTTTTCTCAAAACTTTTTTTTATTAGTGAATATTAAACTAAAAAGAAAATTTCAAATGAGGATATATTTTAAATGGAAGAAGCAGAGGTGTTACTCCCTGTTAATATTCAAAATAACAACTCACTATAAGTATTATCTCAAATATCATGAGTGAATAACATAATTTTTATTCATCATCGATTTGAAAGGGGGATAAATTTTTGGAATGTCAACTTTTCGAAAGCCTTTTAATTTGGATTAAGCCTCGATGAGCTTTATAAACAAATTATAAAACCTAAATGGATGCATGTAAAAATAAAAATATATTGAGCTTTTTTTTAAATGAAAATATAAAAATTATCAAAATGACATCAATAATTAACAAAGAATGTATAAATTAAAAAAAAAATGCAAGAATGTATTTTAAAAAAAAATATTATATGAGAAGGTTGGCCATATGCAAAAATTTGATCGTGATAAATTTCTTTATTTTTTAAATATAATTACCAATAAAATAGATGAAGATTAAGCAAGGTTAATTTTCCATCAAAAGCATGATAAACATATAAGGCCTTAAATCTTACATGCATAAAATTACAATAATTAATAAACACATGCACATGCACAAGAATAAAATCATGTCTAAGCATGTTATTCCATATAATTCTTACATATGAGAATGGGCTTGCAAGATTAAAAGATTTGGCCAACATCATTTAGGCACAAATATAGATCTCTTAAAATTTGTTTAATTCTAAATTTTACAACAAAACACGTAGATTAAATAAACAAGATTCTTATTCAAGGGATATTTAAGGTTTAATATGGACCTTCTAAAAGTGCTAAAAAGAACTAAAAGGGGATGAAATAGTGGAAAAACATTGTTGGATCAAGAAAGGTAGTGTTGGTGCGTGACATCCTCACTTCAACAGTGGGTTATCATGTTTGATGCGTCATTCCATGCACCACCAATATTTGAATAGTTGTGAATGGTGTCCAAAGTTGTACCAAGTCATTGTTCTTTTTATGATGAAGGTGTATGTCACCTTTCATTAATAGGGGATATATGATCTTAGAAGGTTAAAATAGTCTTTTCTCTCTCTATGTATTTATTTTTTAACTTTTAGCTCTACTCACATTAAGGTTATTGGTTTATGTGGCTTATATGACTATGTATTGATCTTTAAAAGAAGAAGAATAACGATGGTCTCATTTGGTTTAAAGGTTGAAGGAGAAAGAAATCAAAGAGAAAAGTTTTTAGGACTTTCTCTCTTTTTGTTTGGTGATGATATAGGGGTTGCTGGTTTTAATAAATTAGATTTTTTTAAATGACTTTACAAAGAAGAGAATGGTAACGGTCTCATTAGAAATAGAGGTTAGATGTGAGAGAAATCAAGGAAAGAAATTTTAGGTTTAGATAAAGAAAGATAAAACTAGGAAAATCTCACCACAAAACACATTAGAATCATCAAATAACTAAAATACTTATTCAAGAGACATTTAAGGTTTAAGATGGAGCTTCTAAAAGTGGCTAAAGAGAACTAAAAAGGGATGAATACTAGAAAAACATTGTCGGACTAAGAGAGATAGTATTGACACGTGATAGCCTCACTTTAAGAGTGAATTATCATGTTTAACATGTCACTTCATCCACTACCAACATTTGACTAGCTGACACGACAAAGAGATTGATGTCTTCTCCTAAGTGCAGGAGTGTCGAAGTAATAAATAACCCGGCAAGACCGGGGTCGAACCAGTACAAATTATAAATAACAACAAGAACAATAATAACAATAATAATAATAATAATAATAATAATAATAATAATAATAATAGTACTACTACTAGTAGTAGTAGTAGTAGTAACAATAATAAAGAAAAAGAAGAAGATGACGATGATGATGATGAGAACTTGGAGATAGAATATTAAAGTAAAGATTAAACAATGATAATAATAAATGTCAAGGTTAGAGGTTCCACTAATGGTATGTCAAACAAGTATAGTATAAACTTTTATTATTCAATTGGAAACCACACACAAAGGAGGTTCCAATCGTATTATAAATTGTTAACATGATTACATTAGTCATCTTATTCAATTAATGCTAATACTTGTAAATTTCGTCAAGCATTCATGATTATAACTTATGTTAACAACAAATCAAGTTCCTTTCATAGCTCAGGTTTCGGTTATACCATACATTATGGGCTATGAAAGTGCCAAGCATTTGTTGTACCAATTGTTATACAACATAAATCAAGATTAATCATTTAACAAGCAAAGTATTAAAGAGTGAACAAGATAACAAATATAAAACATGTTAGTATTAAACATTAAAGTCCATATTAAGTTTATACCATACTTATTCTTACACCATTAGTGTAACCTTTTCACCTTGACATAATTAACTTAGCTAGACATAATGGAAGAAAGAAAAATGGATAAACAAAATAAGAACATAAAAGTTAACTAAAGAAAGGAAAGGAAATGAAAGGCATAAACTTGATATTAATGAAAACAAAGCATAAAGAATACAAAGAGAGAAAACAAGAGCATGATCTTGATCTGGACACCAAAATGCCTAAATGCATGGCAAATGCCTCCTTTTATAGGCCAAAATTGGGAACTATTGATTTGATGACTAATTGATGAGTAGATGGCCAACCTTTGACTTGGTGACAATCCTTATCTTCTCTTGTCTGCCCAAAACGTCATTGATGACGTCAAAATTAGAGCCACTTGAAAACATGAAAGTTCTAGGCAATTGTCTCAACTTTCTTGTGTAAACAATTCAGCTCATTTCGACTTCTAGAACTCCAGATATGGCCAAAATACTGAACAGTGCTCGGGCTGGAGGACAGATTCGGGCTTCTTTATTGTTGCAATAATTTGGACTTGAAAATGGCCTTTTTAGATCTTGGGCTCCATATGAAAGTTGTAGGCCTATGTCTTACCTTTCCATCCATATAAAGTAGGCCTAAATCTGAGATCTATAGCTCCAGATATGACCCAATTACCGAACAGTGTTCCGGTTTGGATTGCACCGACATCTCTTTTCTAAGTTTGATCATCTCTTTGCCTTTGTAATTGAAGTTCTTAAAGTCATCAATCAATCCTTTCATTTATGTGATAGGCCTGCATTTAAAATGGACATTTACCACAAATTAAAGGTATCTTATATTATTAGATAGATTATTATAAAACGTACTTTAGTTAAGGAGTTATTGATACTTTAAGTGCAAAATGATGATATAAAACCATGATAAAAATGCACTTTTGAGTACTAATCACTAGCTGTAGATGATGTCAAAAGGTGCACCAAGTCATTGTTTTTCTTATGATGAAGGTGTTTGTCACCTCTTATTATTTGGGGATATCTGACCCTAGAAGGTCATGATAGTCTTTTCTCTTTCTATGTATTCATTTTCTAACTTTTAGTTCTACTCACACCATGATTATTGGGTTACGTAGCTCATATGACTATGTAGTGATCTTTAAAAGGATAAGAATGATGAAGGTCTTGCTGGGTTTGAAGGTTGAAAGAGAGAGAAATCAAAGAGAAACGTTTTTAGGACTTTCTCTTTTTTTAATTGATGATGATACAAGGTTTGTTGGTTTCAATTGATTATAGGTTTCCTATATGACTCTACAAAAAAGAGAATGATAATGGTCTCATCAGAAATAGAGGTTGAATGTGAAAGAAATTAAAGAAAGATATTTTAGGCTTAGAGAGAGAAAGACAAAGCTAGAATTTTTTATAGGAGATAGGCAATAGAAGATGAATAATGTTCTTCTAGGTATTATTTATCTACATTCCAAATCATATTCTCTCAAAAACAAATTATAGGTGTTAGGGTTTTAATGAATAGATAATTTTTCTTTTAGTTGTAGCCTTTATTTTTTTTATAATTTACTCTTTATTTATCTATTTATAACCCATAAATTTTATTTTTTTTTAGTTATTTGGTCTTCAAGCAACTCAATTTTACTTTGGCCTCTTCTTTCTCTTATTTTATACTTTACCTACTTGACGTTTGTCATTTTGAGTACTTTTTTAATTACTTGGTCTTGAAGTGACTTTATTTTATTTTGAGTACTTTTTTTTTACTTTGCATTTTACCTTCATATGTTTTGCCCCCTATTTTAATTTTTAATTTTCTTAATTTTTATTTTTTAAAAAAATTAAAAATTATAAAAATGATGTAAATACATCAAAAACACACTTTTTGAATTTTGTTTTTGCTAGATTTTTGGAACATATTTTGAAAAGAAAAGTCAAAATTAGATTATGATATAAAAAACAATAAAATTCAGATTAATTAAATTCTAAGAGTTTTAACAAGTGTTTTACATGTAGTTTAAGCTTAATATATAATATAGGCTTAGTATGCATGTTAAGTTTTTTGTCTAAATCTCTTATGTAAATTTGGATATATACTTAGTATGAATGCTACAATTCTTATATAAGTATACTTGTGATTGTAAGATTGCGTGGGTATATATTATTACATTTTCATAAATTAAACATTCTTGGAAAACTAATTTAATCAATCTACACTTGTAATGATAAACTAAACAATCCATACTCACTAGTTTAATTAATCATTTAATAACTTTTTAATGATAATATTAAGGCTTTAGTTTTGACTAGTTCTGGTTAATTTGTATAGTTAGTTTTGTGTTTTCTAGTTTAATTTTAGAAGGTTATTATATATCATTATTTTAAACATGATAATTTAAACATTTAAATTTGTTGCTATATTCATGCAATATCAATGTATGTCAAATATCTTTTTTATCTAAACTTTTAAAAGTTTTTTGTGTTTAGTTTATACTATCTTCTTCTTCTTCTTCTTTTTCTTCTTTTTTGCAAACTTTTTATATCTTCATGTACTTTATTTATTCTTTATATAAAATTATAAAGATATGATGCATGTTAAAAAGGACTAAAACAATATAAATTTTTTTAATCTTGCTTAATTAAAAAAAATATTATTTGGTAAGCTTTGTAATTATTTTACAATTTTCTATGCTAGCATTAAAAAGCCAAAATTGTAGATAAATTTGTGGCTGCAGCAAGTAGTTATCATGAAATGAATTATAGAATTAGTTGTTCTAACCAATATTGTTTCTGTAAATACTATGATGAGAAGTATTCCACCATCATCTTTTATAGTGTATGATAAGAAATCTAAAAAGTTCAATTGATTAAATTTTAAATGGTGAAAACATAAAATGTTATTTGATTTGATCACCTTAAACTTGAAAAAGCTCTTACTGGAAGAAGCAATAAAAATATCAAATAATGGTTATGATCTCATTATTATAGCAGTTATTAATGCATGGAATTAGAGTCATTTCGTATATCAAATAATGATTATGATCTCATTATTATAGCAGTTATTAATGCATGGAATTAGAGTCATTTCGTGTGTAAAAACTACATTTTGAAATGGTTTATATATGAATAAAAAAAAATGCAAATGCACTTTGAAAAAAAAAATATAAGTCTAAAGATGCTAGTATGAAAAAGTTTATAAATGATAAATTTTTAGATTTCAAGATAGTTTATTTAAGAATCATTGCGAGTCAAGTTTAAAAGTTTCAACTCATGATGTATGATGTTTATGCTAAAAGTATGGTTTAGATGAATCTTTACAAAAGACTATAATTTATTGAAAAACTATCATCATTTTGGAAAAATTTCAACTATGTTAAGAATAAGTCAAGAAAATGAGAATTAAAACCCTTATTTTAATACTAAGAATATAAAAATATAATAAATTGTATGAAAAAAGAATTAACTTTTTAAGCCTAGCCTCTTGAACAAATATTTTGAAAAAAATGGCAAAATATTGTAATAAAAACTAAAAGAAAAATATTGCTTTAAAGAAGGGATTTGTCAAGAAATTCAATAGTAAATATTTTATCAATAATAAAACTAGTATTACTTGGACAAAGATTACATAAATAAAGCTTCATAAAAAACCTTAAAAAAGATAGAATTGCTCAAGCCTATATTACTAGGGCTGATTACATCACTAATAGAGTTTTGAAAATTAACATGCATGCTGCAAAAGTCAGCCTAATTAACAATTTTAAATAGTGATAGGTTGATACTTGTACTATAAGATGTTTTTTATTTATAGAGAATTGGATGTTAAGCTTTAAGAGTGAATTATCATGTTTAATGATTGTGCATCAAAAGTATCATTAAGTCTCTTATTTTACATATGTATTTATTGTTTTTATTTGGTCTTTTAATAATAATTGATGTGTTTTTTAGTAATGAAGTTTGTTTTAATGTTTCGATAGGTTTTTGGAGCTTAAATGAATTAATTCAAGAAATTCAACATCGGAATTGAGAACAAAGAATTGAAGAGACATTTAGTTGAAGATTGAAGCAAATCTTGGTTGAAATAAATGCTCCAAATTTGTCCCAAAAATCAATTCTATTTCAATTCTAGAAAAGAATATCATATGAT
>SRLM01000277.1:316949-343052 GCA_015708895.1 Populus ilicifolia | reverse complement strand
AACTTTAGTTTTGGTATAGAGATTGCTTGATTCAATGTCTTACTTAATATGAAAGTACTTGTTCATTCTTAAGCAATAATCAATTTTCATTTTTCTAAACTTCATTGTAATATCTTCCGATCTAATATCACCATCGTTGATATTAGGTTGAGTTATCTTATATATGTTGAAGAAATCACCAATACATCACCATTAAAATTGATTTGGACCAAGTCTTACTTTTTCTTGTCTTCTAAAATCTATTTACACCTTTTCATCTTTGAAAACAAATCCATCAATTATTTTCAACCAAGTTATTGTTAATTTAATTTCTCTTGAGTTTTTTTTTGTTACCTAGCTTAATTTCCAGATCTAGCTCTCTGTGGATATGACCTCGATCTTACCGAGTTAATTGCTACATCGCACACTCGTGCACTTGCGAGTTAAAATAAGCCGATCATAAAAAGCGATCAAGCATTTAACATGTCACTTCATGCACTACCAACATTTGACTAGTTATAGATGATGTTGAAAGGTGCACCAAGTCATCATTTTTCTTATGATGAAGGTGTATGTCACCTCTTATTAGTTAGGGATATCTGACCCTAGAAGGCCATGATAGTCTTTTCTGTCTCTACGTATTCATTTTCTAACTTTTACTTCTACTCATACTATGATTATTGAGTTATGTAGCTCATATGACTATGTAGTGATCTTTAAGAGGATAAGAATGATGGAGGTCTCGCTAGGTTTAAAGGTCGAAAGAGAGAGAAATCAAAGAGAAAAGTTTTTAGGGCTTTCTCTCTTTTTAATTGATGATAATATAAGGTTTGTTGGTTTCAATTGATTATGGGTTTCCTATATGACTTTACAAAGAAGAGAATGATAATGGTCTCATCAGAAATAGAGGTCAAATGTGAAAGAAATTAAGAAAAGATATATTAGGCTTAGAGAGAGAAAGACAAAACTAGAATTTTCTATAGGAGATAGACAATAGAAGATGAATAATGTTCTTCTAGGTATTATTTATCCACATTCCAAATCATATTCTCTCAGAAACAAATTATAGGTGTTAGGGTTTTAATGAATAGACAATTTTTCTTTTAGTTGTAGCCTCTATTTCTTTACAATTTACTCATTTATTTATCTATTTATAACTCATAAATTTTATTTTATTTTAGTTACTTGGTCTTCAAGCAACTCAATTTTACTTTGGCCCCTTGTTTCTCTTATTTTATACTTTACCTACTTGACGTTTGTCATTTTTTTAATTATTTGGTCCCAAAGTGACTTTATTTTATTTTGAGCATTTTTTTTTACTTTTGCATTTTACCTTCATACATTTTCCCCCTATTTTAATTTTTAATTTTCTTAATTTTTATTTTTAAAAACATTAAAAATTATGAAAATGATGTAAATACATCAAAAACACACGTTTTGAATTATTGTTTTGCTAGATTTTTGGAACATGTTTTGAAAAAAAAGAAGTCAAAATTAGGTTATGATAAAAAACAATAAAATTCAGCTTAATTAAATTTTAAGAGTTTTAACAAGTGTTTTACATGCTTGTAGTTTAAGCTTAACATATATTATAGGCTTAGTATGCATGTTAAGCTTTTTGTCTAAATTTTTTATGTAAATTTGGATATATACTGCTACAATTCTTATATAAGTATACTTGTGATTGTAAGATTGCATTGGTATATATTATTACATTTTCATAAATTAAACATTCTTGGAAAACTAATTTTATCAATATGCACTTGTAATGATAAAATAAACAATTCATACTCACTAGTTTAATTAATCAGTTAATAACTTTTTAATGATAATATTAAGGCTTTAATTTGTATAGTTAGTTTTGTGTTTTCTAGTTTAATTTTAGAAGGTTATTATATATCATTATTTTAAACATGATAATTTAAACATTTAAATTTGTTTTTATATTCATGCAATATCAATGTATGTCAAATATCTTTTTTATCTAAACTTTTAAAAGTTTTTTGTGTTTAGTTTATACTATCTTCTTCTTCTTCTTCTTTTTCTTCTTTTTTGCAAACTTTTTATATCTTCATGTACTTTATTTATTCTTTATATAAAATTATAAAGATATGATGCATGTTAAAAAGGACTAAAACAATATAAATTTTTTTAATCTTGCTTAATTAAAAAAAATATTATTTGGTAAGCTTTGTAATTATTTTACAATTTTCTATGCTAGCATTAAAAAGCCAAAATTGTAGATAAATTTGTGGCTACAGCCAATAGTTATCATGAAATGAACTATAGAATTAGTTATTCTAACCAATATTATTTTGGTAAATACTACTTTGATAAGAAGGATTCCACCATCATTTTTTATAGTGTATGATAAGAAATCTAAAAAGTCCAATTGATTAAATTTTAAACGGTGAAAACATAAAATGTTATTTGATTTGATCACCTTAAACTTGAAAAAGCTCTTACTAGAAGAAGCAACAAAGTTATCAAATAATAGTTATGATCTCATTATTATAGCAGTTATTGATGCATGGAACTAGAGTCATTTGATGTGTAAAAACTACATTTTAAAATGGTTTATATATGAATAAAAAAAAAGCAAATGCACTTTGGAAAAAAAATACAAGTCTAAAGATGCTAGTATGAAAAATTTTAAGATGATAAATTTTTAGATTTCAAGATAGTTTACTTAGGAATCGTTATGAGTCAAGTTCAAAAGCTTCAACTTATCATGCATGATGTTTATGCTAAAAGTATGGTCTAGATGAATCTTTACAAAAGGCTACAATTATTGAAAAACTATTATCATTTTGAAAAAATTTCAACTATCTTAAGAATAAGTCAAGAAAATGAGAATTAAAACCCTTATTTTAATACTAAGAATATAAAAATATAATAAATTGTATGAAAAAAGAATTAACTTTTTAAGCCTAGCCCCTTGAACAAATATTTTGAAACAAATGGAAAAATATTGTAATAAAAACTAAAAGAAAAATATTGCTTTAAAGAAGGGATTTGTCAAGAAATTCAATAGTAAATATTTTATCAATAATAAAACTAGTATTACTTGGACAAAGATTGCATAAATAAAGCTTAATAAGGAACCTTAAAAAGAAGCTTAATAAAGAACCTTAAAAAGGATAGAATTGCTCAAGCCTATATTACTAGGGTTGATTACATCACTAATAGAGTTTTGAAAATTAACATGTATGTTGTTGCTGTAAAAGTCAGCCTAATTAACAATTTTAAATAGTGATAGTAATACTATAATATAAGGCATATATATATACATCAAGAAGATGATGTTTTTTATTTATAGAGAACTGGATGATAATTATTTATACTAGATATTGAAAATGTTACGTTAAAAATGATTTTAAAAAAATTCATTATAAAAAATGTACTTAATATTGCTGGAATTAGAAGTAACATAATATCAAGTTTATTGTCAAACAAAAATTATATTAAAATAATATTTAAGAATGATAAATTTATATTCTTTAAGTTTTGATAAGAGAAGAGTATCTTTGTAATAACCTCTTTGAAATAAATATAATCAGCATTGGAATTAATAATAATAATAATAATAGTTAATAAATTTATATTCTTTTTTACGTGCTTGATTGATATTACTGGATAGGTTAATAGTTAATAAATCTTAATTTATTTCCTATTATAGATTTTGAAAAAAAAATTATAAATATAGAATTTTAATTTTCAAACTGTTAAAAGAATTAGTGAATCTTTAAATTTAATTCACTCAAATATTCATTGATAAACGAAGCTGATAATCTTTCTGCATGATTAACCGATGAAAGATCCACAACTGACTGATAACGAACCATCAAATTTTAGAACTCGTCGCCATCATTCTCATTTGGAATTATGTGGTATGATAATCCTAGTAGTCAAGAGTTCTTATCTGTTCGAGGAAAACGTCAGTAAGTAAGAACAACACGAAATCAAAACAGTATCTGTGAGCAGCCGAGACACAAGAAATCAAAACAGTATCTGTGAGCAGCAGAGAGACAAACTCTTTCCGGTAAAAATCTTTAGACAGTGATGGATTCTCTTCTCCAATTCCTGTTGATTTTGTTCTCCACCCTCCTTGCTCTTTTATTCTCTGTTTGCTTTTATGGCTTAAAGAGACCAACAACTGGTAAGGCAAGAAGCTTCAGTAGTGCGCCCCAAGCTGGAGGTGCCTGGCCAATAATTGGCCACATGCATCTATTTGGTGGCAAGCAACTGACTCACAAAATACTGGGTGCTATGGCTGATAAGTATGGACCAGTGTTTACTATCAAGCTAGGTTCACATAGAGTTTTGGTTGTGAATAGTTGGGAAATGGCCAGGGATTGTTTCACTGTGCATGACAGAGCTTTCTCCAGTAGACCAAGCATTGCTGCCTCAAAACTGCTTGGCTATGACTTGGCTATGTTTGGCTTTGCTCCTTATGGGCCTTACTGGCGTGAGATGCGCAAAATAACTACAATTGAGCTCCTGTCAAGCCATCGGATTGATATGCTGAGGCACATACGAGCTTCAGAAGTAGAGACTGCTATAAGAGATCTTCATAAGATGTGGGTTAGCAAAGGCAGTGCAGAAAGTGGAGTTACGGTGGATATGAAGCAATGGTTTGGAGAACTGACACTTAATATTGTTTTGAGAATGGTGGGAGGGAAGCGTTATTTTGGACCAAGTGCTGATGGCGAAGAGGCAGAGGCACGAAGAAATCAAAAGGTTATGAGAGACTTTGTTCGTTTGTTTGGGGTTTTTGTGCTGTCTGATGCAATACCATTTCTCGGTTGGTTGGACTTTAATGGATACGAGAAAGCCATGAAGAGAACTGCTAAAGAGCTGGACATTCTTGCCGGAGGATGGCTGGAAGAGCATAAACAGAGGAGATTGTTGGGCGGGAAGGAGAAGCAAGAACAGGATTTTATGGATGTGATGCTGAATATCTTGGTAAAGGCCAATATTGCCGGTTTTGATGCAGATACCATTAACAAGGCTACTTGCCTGGTAAGTTTGCTTTAAAATTTTCTTCATTCCCGTACACAAAATATTGGCTGCGTAATTGTAAATCATGTTCAGCTTTTAGCTTCATCTCAAGAGTCTTTGGTGATCTTTGCAAAATGTCTACGGAACTGTAGTTTTGCAGCTACTAATTAAATTTACACAGGAGGCCTGTAGTTTTATTATTCGTACGAGGCATTTTTGGTCAGTGGAAAAAAGATTATCAGTTTTAGATTCCATTATTATTATCTGGATTGTAGAATTTTAGGGAGACAGCATGTCAGGTGATCGTAATGCAGTCTTGAATCCAGGTTCATCCAGACATAAATAGCATGTTTTTGTATGTATCAAAAGTCAAGATTTCTGATTTAGCATAATACAATACAGAACAGTTTGATTTAGGTCTATACTCTTTGAGAATTCTGTAGAGCTGGCGGATCATTGTTAAGAAAAGCGATGATTTCACATATATATCATGGCTTATGTGCAAAACAAGAATTGCTAAGACTCGAAGAGAGGCTTTTACAGCTGGTAAACTATAACGTGTTGTGAGAGTTTACTGCACTAGCAGCAAATTTAGTCAGAGTTCGTGTAGACTAATGTTAAATTAAGTTATCTTATGGCCAGCGTATGGACTAATAAATTGTCAGCTGTGATGCTTTTGTCATGATGGTGGATTGGGTCTTGATCCATGAGGTCTTCTTTTTTGTTCCTTTATTATTATTATTATTATTATTATTATTTAATATACCTGACGTTTACCTAAAATCGAAGAATGATATCATGGGCACTATTGACTAATGAGTTATACTTGGTAGAATGTAATTTTGGCAGGAAGTGACACCACCATGGTCACTCTGACATGGGCGTTGTCTTTACTGCTCAACAATCCCCAGGTGCTAAAGAAGGCTAAAGATGAACTGGACATCCATGTTGGTAAGGATAGACTAGTAGATGAATCTGATATAAACAATTTGGTCTATCTCCAAGCAATTATCAAGGAAACACTGCGTTTGTATCCTCCCAGCCCACTAATCGCCCATCGTTCTGCAAAGGAAGACTGCACTCTTTCAGTTGGCTACCACGTTCCCTCTGGCACACGCTTGATGGCAAATGCCTGGAAAATTCAACGTGATGAGCGTGTATGGCCGAATCCTGATGAGTTCCAACCTGAAAGATTCTTGACTAGCCAAAAGGAGATAGACCTTAAAGGGCAGAATTTTGAACTTATCCCATTTGGCTCAGGAAGAAGGTCGTGCCCTGGCATCGCGCTAGCCCTCAGGATAGTCCATTTTACTCTGGCTAGATTGTTGCATAGTTTTGAAGTCACTAAACCATCAAGGGAAGATGTGGATATGACTGAGAGCCATGGCTTGACGAATTTGAAAGCTACCCCACTTGAAATTCTCCTTATCCCACGTCTTAATCCCAGGCTTTATGGATAGTGGGCACTGAGAACTGGTTCAAAATTTCTGTAAGGGGAAGTGCTATGTAGCGAACAAGAGCTGCCCAATATTGTCAGAGATCCTACTGTGGAACAACCAATGTCAGGTTTCTATAACTAATATTCATATTAAAACCCACTGGATATCTAATTCATACCAATCTAATTATGAAAAGAATATAAGTGGATCTTAAACAAAAGTAAATCTAGCGCTGCAACAGCGTCAACTAACTTCTCCATAGGATGTTACTAGTATATACAATCCTCTTACAACTTGCAAGTCCACATTTCCAGGATAGTATTCTAAGAGTGCTGTCCATTTTTCTCTCCTGAGAGGCTTTCTCTAGTTAGATTTAGAAAGCATATATTGATTAGAAAGACGTTTAAATGGATCAAAGTTTGTGAAGCTGAAGGAATTCCTTCACTTTTTTTATCTGCAGAAACTACAGGACTGATATGCATAGAAAGCCTTAACAATAATAATCAATCCCAGCAGGCTCTTGTCACTTGACTCCACCGTACTGCAGTCAGTTTGCTTAATTTAGGGGTGAGGGCAAAAGAAAAAGGAAAATGCTTTTCTTGACACTTCAACCTGAACCTTTCTAAGTTCCTCCTTTTGTGATCTCCTGATTATTTATGAAACCATGGGCATTTCCATTGCTAGAATTTGTCTCAATTGGACTCCCAACATTCAAATGAGTACTTTAAGTCTGGAAAACTTCTTTCTATCCTGTTATATGAAAATTTTCATTCACCACCAAACTCCACAACATTACAAACAAACTGAACTGAATTGCATCAAAAAAGTAATATTTGCCTCCCCTAAAGACCAGACACTTTATCACGACAATAGCTTCAAGGTTTGAACATGTCTGCAAAATAAGCAACTCCTGCTGGAAAAGAGTATTCAATTCGCATGAGCATGCTCAGTAGGCATCTGTTTCTCCTCTCACCATTTCTGTGCCTTCATTGTCTAACTTCCAATAAGTTCAACTCTGCCTTCGTTATCTAACTTCAAATAAGTTCAACACCTTCTATCCCTATCAAAACACTCTTCAATACCTCCCTAAACTCTCATTTTGATTCATCAATAGGAAAACCAATACGAGTGTTGCCATTCCTGCGTTGGCCCTATTGCTTGAAGAACACAATTACTACAGTACTTCGCATTACAAAATTCTCCATGAACCTGTTCGCTTTATAACACCTATGACCCTAGACTCTCCTGACTTCTCATTTTCATCAAATACAACACCAATTACTGACAATGATACCACCACCACAAATATCAATATCACTTATTCGATATTGTGAGGTGGCCTTTTCTGCATAATATATCAAATTTAAGCCATTATCTTACACTCTCAAATTTCCCGTGATTGTAAGTAGCATTGTCAGTGTATTCTCTCTTGGAGGAGAATTTGGAAGATTCTCCAGTTAGTTTTTAACTATCCAAATGTTGAAATGGAGCACAGTTACAATCTTATAGAACTCTATCATTTTTCTGATCTCCAATCACTGAACTCATGCGTATCGAATTATTCACACTAGAACCTTCAACAAAGCTGGGATACCTAATCCCACAAAGTTCTAAGCTCTTCACTCCACCATAGTATTGGAGTACCGTGAATTTTTGCTTAATTTAGGGTTAGCACCAAGGTTTCAAGAAAGTGAACGTTATATTCAGCAGATTATACCGTTTACCAGAATACAAAGCTAGTATAACATAATACAAACGAAGACAGCCAGAACCAGCCTTTATCATTTAAGCAGATTCAATAAAGAAAAATATACATTTAACCATGGAAATTGTTACTGCAAACTCTGGTATATTTAAGATAAGCATATATCATTCTGGAAAAGAAAACCGTTAAAGCGAGACTAAGAAACATTAAAGAAACGGAAAGAGCGACCTAGAAACTGAAATCAGATTGCTCATGACAGAAAGATGCAAACTAGCATCTTAGTGCTCTATACCACTTCAGCTAGGGTTTCATGACCATGAGGAAAATTTCATCCGTAACTCGGAAGATGATCACATAGAAGACAGGAGTCTTCCTGGTTGCCTTCCCTCCCTTTATGAGCTGAAAAATACGTTGTTGGGTTTATTTTAAATTATGGAGTGAGAAAAGAAATATCATCTACTTAGTAGATGTAAAATCTATAAAGTTATTATATTTTAGAATAAAATTTATTTGTGATTTCTTTTCTATGATCATTTCGCATTTCGCATTTCGCATGTGGAATAGTGATGCAAGTGTTAGGTTGGTTGTCATTTCATGTAATGCACCAACCATTGACCATTGACTATTGATAGCCATCATTGTTGAATAAGCTAGAGTTGGTGGTCATCAATGTTGACAACAAACCAAGAAGAGCCTCCATGAATGCCTATAAATAAAGGTATATGTTAGAGAGCAAAATGAGAGAGGAAGAAGAGTCAAAGATGTGAGAAATGTAGGAGATAGTGTGCTGCTAATGGTAACAAGCAGTAGCTGTCATTGCAGCACTGCAAAGAGAAAAAAAAGTGAGTGAAGACAGTAGAGAGAAAGAGAGAGCTTCAATGGCAGCAGCCTTATTGGCATTGCAGCAGCTGCAAATGCAGCAAAGAGAGCTGAGAGTTGAGTATGAAAGGGTGTAATCCTCCACCTCCATGTATATGTTTGTATTTTTTTCTCTATCTCTAAATATATTGACTTCTCCCGTGGATGTAGACGATTTGTCAAACCACGTAAAATAGAACTTGTGAAAGTATTATCAAGATCGACTTTAATATCAAACTTGTGAAAGTATTCATGCTTGAAAGAAGAAGATTAAAATGCAAGATTTAAGAGCTTACCACAAAAGAATACATGTACAGTAGACTCATCCTCAGGTGCCAATTCCTTGGCTCTGTCAGATACTTTTCTTCTTCTTGATATAAGATAAAAACTACATCTCGTTACAGGTAGCCTCGTTTGTTCAGAATCAGAGTCATCCACGGGGAAATATTTAAAACAAGAGAACTCATAGACATAAAGCTCTTGATATGTGGAAACGAGAAAGGTAACAAACTATCAGAATTGTTAATTTAGACATGAAACAAAAAAGTTCAACACAAGGAGATTTCTAGTTTGCTTTCTGTTTGATGCTCTAAGGGTATGGATCAGTGTTGGGGAATCCGACCGGTGATGTACTGATATTTGCTCATAGGAGGTCAAGCACACTGACACAATATTTTACGTGGTTCGGCAAATCGCCTACATCCACGGAAAAAGTCAATATATTTAGAGATAGAGAAAGAATAAAAACATATACATGGAGGAGGAGAATTACACCTTCTCATACTCAACTCTCAGCTCTCTTTGCTGTACTTGCAGCTGCTGCTATTGCAGCTCTTTTCCTCTCTACTCTCTTCACATTTTCACAATTCTCTTCACTCATTTTGCTCTCTAACATATGCCTCTATTTATAGGTATTCATGAGGCTCTTCTTCAACAAAGATGGCTGCCAACTCCAGCTCTTCTTCAACAATAGTGGCTGCCAACCTTTGACATCTTGGATGAGTGCACATAGTTGGTGCAATAGTCAATGGTTGTTGCACATTAATGGCAACCAACCTAACAACCAGTACCTTGAGAGCCTCCATTGCCGGTCTAAGCCTAAGTATCAGTCCCATGCTTCTACTTTCCGTGTCCACGACTTGTGACTGAGTTTGAATTTGTATCCTCAGTCTCTCCTTCTATACTTGATTCAGACATTCCCAAGTCAGGAACTTGATCGAGATACTACCTTCTACTCTTCTTTATACCGCGAGCAAAATTTCTACAATGGGCCTTGGTTCTACATGTAAAACAAGTTCCTCGTAGAATGATCAAGAATATACTTTGATACTTAAATAAGTATTTGATTTATCGAATGACAAGGAGGTAAAATTCAAAAAGAAAAAATTGATATTTTCTCTGTAGAAAAAATTGAGAGTGTTGTCTCTATAGCATGTTGAGATGAATCCTTCTCTCGATATCTCGATTTCTCCTCTTCTTTCTCAAAATAATAATAAAATATTTAGTTTGGAAAACGCCAAGAAAATAATTATAAAAATATCTATGAAAAAAAATAATATTCATGAACAATAATAAATTATACCATGTAAATTATATTTATAAATGGTAAAACTATGTGAAACAATCTAGCTTAATCAATCAAGACCACAAAAAAAAAAAGAAATGGAGTTCGGTTTAATTGAGTTTAGAAACTTGAAATTTATTTCGAATAAGCTTTGCATATTAAAAATTATTTATAAATAATAAATATTATTATTATAAATATTATGATTCAATCTGAAATTCACTCTCAATAAATTTTGCATAAAAAAATACTATTCATGATAGTAAATGAAATTACACCAAGTTAAGCTACGAGAAAGAAGAGAGGAGACAAAAAAGAGGGCGGAGCTCCATCTCTCTCTAAATGACCATAAATATTATGACCAAGTCTAAATTTATTCTAAATAAGCTTTGCATGGTAAATATTATTGATAAATAATAAACAAGACTATGCCAAAACGGGATAAGAGATGAAAGGAAAATAAAAGGAGATGGAGTTGGGTTGGACCACAACCCAACAGAGCTTCTTTTTCTTCGGTATAATCAGAACTTTTATTTACTCATCCGAGCTTTCCTCTCTGCACATCTTTTTCCTAACATGAAGCGTGCTTGTTTATAAAGTAAGCACCTTCTCTCTCACATCCTGCTTATCGAAAATGGTAGTCTTGAATGTTGAATTTTCATCATACCGGAAGACCAGGAAATCTGCTTTCTCCCAAGCCACGACCTTGTGCAAAATTTTCCCAAACCATTTTGGGAGAGTCGCTCATCAGTTCCTTTCGAAAGTTTTGCATCCCATACATATACATGTCCGCTTGTACCTTTCAGGACAATGGTCTCTAGCAATTTTTCCGCCAAGTTGTCCTAAACTATCTAGGAATTATCTGCAAACAACAATACCATGAACAACCAAAACATCCGTCAGTAAAGCCACTTGAAATTATCTACAAGTAGTGGTATATCTTCTTCATGCTTGTTCTTGTCGGTACTTATCAGCTCATCTTTCAAGTTATTAACAACCATTACTTTGAAAAATTGGTGTCTGGTGGATTTAAATTCAGTCCAATACCTTTGTTTTTCTGACATTTTTCACCTTTGCTTCCTTTCTTCAATTCGTAACAGAATCATCATGTGTTTACTTACACAAGCACTGTTTTCATCAAAGTAGAATGATCAGACCAAGAAAAGTAGTAAAATAATGGATCCTGGTAATTATTTATAGATGAATTGGGTATGAGAAGAATGCAGTGCCTAAAACAGATCGTGTATTTTCACTCACCCTATAAAACAAAGCTAAGCTTAGCTTAGAAACAAGCAAGCACATACCTCAGTAGATGATGTGACTAGTGGGCCAATTTTTTCTGATCTAGCAAAGACTCTTTTCGTTTTCAGGAGGGGACAAGATCATCTTCAGATTTGGGCTGCTAGAACAACAGAAATAAGATGACTACCTTGATTGCACCGCAAATGGAAGATCTGGCCGAACCCGGAGAAAGTTCTTACAAACTCCAGGTTACTTTGTGGATCAGAACAATGAAGACAATTGTTGCCTTAAGAAGCTATGAAGTGGCTTAATATGAGTTTAGGAAGGAAAATGTAACTCAGTAAAGCCAAACCATGCAATGGTTTGGCAACCTCCACTTCATGAGTTTTTGAAGCTAAATCAAATATAGAAACCTCAGAGCAAGCACGCGTGGCCGGAAGTAGAAGACACACTTTCTCTACCCAGATCTTCTTAAGGTTACCAGGTTCCTCTCTCTTCAGCTAGGTTCTCTCTGTGAGTAATAGAGCATGAATAGATTCGAGTAGAAGAGATTTTCTTGATTTTATTGCGAGTTCTGTTGCATCATATGTAAACTCCAGTTCTCATTACTGTTAATGCATCCGATCACTTTCTTACGAGAAAAGAGACCATTATGAATGACACCAAAGCTATCACACATTGGCTCGAGGAATTGAAAATTAAATATAATGTCATTGCATTACGATATCACATTATAAATTTTTAATATAATGGTAGAAATAATATAACATCCCTTTAAACTCTATTAATAGAAAAAATTTACTCATTTTTACTTTTTCTATACTTTTAATTAAATAGCAAGAACTGCCGATAATAATGAAAAATAAAGGATATTTTACTAATTTTTTTTTATTATAGTCTCATAAAAAATATATAGTTTTTATTTTTTTATAAAAAATACATCATTATAACATTTAAATTAAAAAACTTTTTATTTTTACATTTTTTACACCAGACATTTAATATCATCTTCATTAATATTATTATTCAGATTAGATAGTACATAGTTAATAAAACTCTCAATCCTATTATAATAATTTATTTTACGCAACACTTTCAGTTAAACTCAATACATCCATGAACTATCAACATACATTAATTAATTATATAAAGTAAATAAATTAGTTAATATTAGTTTATCTTAAACTTATTTAATCTATTTTAATATTACTCTTAAATCATTATTAATTATTTATATAAATTCAAGTTCCTCTGTATGTACTAAAAATTTTNTATATATATATATATATAATAAAAATTAATATTTAAAAATTAAGTTCAAATAAAAAATGAATAATTTTGCTTACTTGAGGTAGAGAATCATAAAAAAAAAATTAAATTAGAATAATGATATTAACAAACTAAGTGTAAGGATTGCCAGATCTATGATGATAAAAATTTGATTTATAATAAAATAAGAGGTTTGTTGTTATTTTTTTAAAAAAAAATAAAGAAACAATAAAAAATAAGAGAGGAAAAAAAAAGTTACTTGTTAGGTTATAACTTAAATATTACTAATAAATTCATGAAAAGATATTATTGATAGATTATTTAATGTAAAAATAACATGTTATGATATTTATTTATTTTTTTTAAATTGTTTTAACTATAATTTTTTTATTGTTATATAAATTTTTTGTTGATATATATAATAAAACTATTTCATCAATAAATTTAATTGTAATTAGCGATAAAAATTTGGCAGTCGGTATTTCTGTTTTTATTTACTAATGTTTTGATAATATATAAAGATATTATTATTTTACAAAACTATATTACACACACTGCTTTTATTGAAATGATCTATCTATCTATCTATCTATATATATATATATTACCATCATATTTAATTTTTTGAATTTAAGAATTACTCCCGTAAAATATTTTATAAGTAATTTAACATAAATAAAATATTTTTAATATGCGGCCGTTCATATTTATCATTTTTTATATAAAAGCACAACAATAAAATGTAATCAAATCGTTTAATTATTTTAAACATATATAAGTATAACACAGTAACTACTTATTAAATATTATTTTATCGCACAACACAGAATAACCTGCCATAGTATATAATTCAATGAATAAAAAAATTATTTTATTCTAAAAAATAGATCTGTTGGCTTACAATAAATAAACTCGCTCCCGCATTCTATTCTCCGTTCACAGAATCATGAAGCATATAGTACTCGTAAACTGAAAACGACATCGTGTACAACAGAAAAGAAAAGGCCAGGAGGAGACGGAAAAGTAAAGTCCTCTTTTTTATCAGCCGCACAGCACCTAAACCTCTTCCCTAAAGCCCTCCCTCCATCGTTGCTCCCTCCCTCCCCGTATAAGAAAACCCAGCAAGTAACCAATTTGTTAAAAATATGACGGGAAAATAATAGCAGGATTCTCAGCTCATCTCTGTTTCTTCTAAAGTTCCAATCTTTTTTGTAACCATAAAAAAAAAGTTCATTTTTTTTTCTTTTTAATGCAATCCACGTTAAACGCAGCCATAAATTATCATCAACTGAACTTTCAGTGGAAATCTCAAAAACCCATTTCAAAAAAATTCAAAACCTCTCCAAAAATCCTACCTTTAACCAATTCCCTGAGAACTTCCATCAATTATGAACCTGAAGAAGGCCTTGACAAGGTTCCGGGTCCACCCGGGTCTGAACCCAATTCAGTGCTGAGGTTGCCGGTTGTCATTAGGCAGTCGGGTCGGGTTTCGAGGTATATATATGAAGGGAATAGCTTGAAGTTACTCAGTCTTGATGGGGGTGCAGGGTCCTTTTCTTTGGATTTTGAAGATGCGTTTCGTAAATTGGTTCGGGTTTCAGGTTTTGGTATTAAGGATTTTTTTATACCTAAACAAGTACCTGAGAATTATATGGGTTATGTTAAGTGGAAGTTTTTGCATAGAGTTTTTAGCTCTGCTTTGCAAGTTCTTGCAACTCAGGTACGTATAATGCCTAAGAGATTTTTATTTTTTTTTGGCTTGTTTGTTTTGAAGTTTTGAGGGTGGTTGCTGTTTTTCTAGGTAGTATAAGCTTGAATTGAGCGTGGATAGTTTATGGTTATGGTTTTAAATGTGAAGGTTGTTGCTTTAATTGTTTGGTGATTTTAAATTGAACCCATTAAAGTTGCTGAAGAAATTTTTGGAGACTTATAAGGAATATTAACTTATAAGACTTAAAAACTGATAAACAAGCAGAGATGATTAGAAAGAAATGGGATTTTTTTTTCTTTTGTAAGGAAATTCTGGCTTGAATGCTTATATTGTGAGAATGGGATTTTTTATATTAGGCAATGTTTCGAGCTATAGGCATTGGGTATTCTCGTTCGCTTCCATCGGCAGCAGCTCTTAACTGGGTGTTGAAGGATGGACTTGGACGGCTAAGTAGATGTATTTACACTGCTAGCTTAGCATCTGCATTTGATACTAATTTGAAGGTATAATTTCTGCCTCCATTAGAAGTTCTGATTTATAGGTTTGAAGCTTTTTTCACTTATTTGCTTATGGCGATGTTTAAAAGTCTAGCAGTTACAAGCACTGTATTTTGGTGTTGTTAGAGCCTTCACTATACTTAATGTGTTCTGTTATGGTGTTTTTTCTTTTGCAGAGAGTTAGGTTCATGACATCCGTTCTGTTCAGTTTGAGCATTGGAGTTGAGCTGCTGACTCCCACATTTCCTCAGTATTTCTTGCTTCTTGCAACTCTAGCCAACATTGCCAAACAAATAAGCCTTGCATGCTACCTGGCAACTGGTGTAAGGATTTGCCCTTAACTGTTATTCTCCTTTCTATTACATGAACTGTCCTAGTTTTCAATTCTAGTCTGAAGAATGGCTTCAGCATCAGCATTCATGATATGCTGATGTAAATTAGTTCTTTTTTTCTTCTTTTTTTTGAGAATATAATGTTAGTTAAATTTTGTTTGTTGAGGACAAATAAGCATCCATGAATAAGATATGCCTATAATAGTATCTTACTTTCACTACTTTGTGCAGTGTTTACAAGTTTATTGTTTAACAGTTTCCCCTCCAACAGTCTGTTGATTTCTTTTTTCCTTTTTGATTGTTCTTTTCTGTCTATGTACCTTTTGCTGTTGCTTGCTAAACATTAGCTGCATCATAGAACATGGTCTGCAATCATTGCAGTGCCAGTTCTAGGTGGCATTCATACTCAAACAGTGAAGCACATAAACAACACGATTCTAATATAAGTAAATTTAGCGGCCCAAAATAAGTTGTGAGCCCCCACCATCATTGCCCTCATATGTGGTAAATGGAACCATGCTACACCCACTTCATCAGTATTCTTAGGGACTGCAGTTTTACAAAGCACTTCTAGATGTTATGGTTTTTTGTTGTAATGGGTCTCTCTAATATGCAGTCTGCTGTTCATAGAAGCTTCGCAATAGCAGATAATATTGGTGAAGTTTCTGCCAAAGCACAGGTTATAATTTTTCCTTGCATGACTGCTATGTCTTTCATACAGAAATTTATTCTTTTTCCTTGTGAACATATCCTGACCTGTGGTACGGGTTTCAGATACAAACGGTTTGCTTTGATAACCTTGGTCTCGTGCTTGCTGCACTTCTGAATATGTTGTTCAAAAACAACCAAAGGTTTTCTCTTTCTTTCCCTACAATGTCCTTCTGTTTTTGTAGGTTTATCAATAAAAATATAGTTTCCTCCCAGTAATAAACTTTTTGTATTTTAGTGATATTCAATCAGCTGAGACATGTCTGATGCTTATACATGTTTTTACTCCCAACTTTATACATATGTTCCTGTTTCAAAGTTACATGTACCTCTGGTTCTCATCATATTCTGATGCTGAAAAGTTATTTTAAATTGATCTTAATCGAATAACACTTAAACCTTCCCTTCTGAAGAAATAATGTTTTCTACCATTTGGACCAATCCTTAATGTGCTAACTGAATTCATTGTGTTGATTTATACAATTTTATATTTCTGACTTGTTGTCAATATGCAAGATTGCTTGCAGGTTTGCCTTTCTTTGTTTACCCCATTTTCTCAGCTATTGACCTTTTTGGAATATATCAAGGACTCCAGCATGTCCATCTACAAACATTAACTAAGGTTTGTGTGGGCTAGCATAATCTATCTGCTTTTACATTTGAGACCGTTGACGACCAAGATATGCTCATATGCTCTGTAGCAGATTTTGAGATTTTCAGTTTTCTTTTCTCATGCAAAAAACTCTTTCTGTTGCTATGGGCATGCTGGTTTATTATCGATTCTGTTTTTTGAACCTCTCCTGAATGAAACAAAGCCCGTATTCAAATTCCAGAGATATCACATTTTAGATGTCTCGTGGCTGTTTTGTTATCTGTACCCAGACAATATAATAAGATTGTGCTCTTCTTGTTTCTTTAACTATTAGAAATTTGTTCTGTTTTATTTACTTTTGCAATTATGTTGAAAGTATCTTGATTGAACTTTAATATTAACCCATCACTTATTTCAAACCAGCTGAAGTCCCAGCACATCCATGGATCAAATTTGCTTTTTGTAAAAATGAATATCATCTCTACAGCATATATGCTCTAGCACTGCTTCTCCTCATTTTATAGATAAAGGTATTTCCTCAAAGTATGAAGCTCACTGTTCAACCTCTCAGCTTTTCCTTTCTCTTTTCAGGATAGGCTTGAAATCATTCTAAATTCATGGATTGATTTCAGGCATGTTCCTTCACCTGCAGAAGTGAGTAAAGAGGAAGGAATTGATTTTCTGTGGACCAAAAGTGGGTGTTTTCTTCTCAGGTTTTAGTGTTTTCTAGTGCTTTGATATTAGGTGTTATGAATGATGCAACTTGAGCTCATTATTGGTTTTCTTTAACAGACAAAGAATTGTGGCCCATTAGAATAGGGTGCTTAAATACCAACAGCGAGATACCGAAGTTGTCAATGATGGCAATGCAGTCTTTAACTAGCGAGGATTATTATTTTGTATGCATGGAGAGCTCTTGCAGAGAGTGGACAAGAATTAAGCCAGTATAGCTATCAGAATCTTTTTCCTTGCATTTTCATATAATTATAGAGCCGCTCCTCTTAAAATGCGTGTCTCACTCGTTCTTTTCTCTGATCAATTTCTAGCGAGGTATCGTACTTTGCCTACGGGAGGGTTCTGGTACTGCAGATGTTATTATGGGTTTGTTGCAGGTAAAAGGAACTTGCAAAATAACCATTACGTATGATGCATGCATTATAATTTTCATCACATCATTACGGTATGCATGTTGATAGGAGAATCTGGTAGTGTTCCTACTTTTTTCACATTAGTGATGTAAAATGCCTTTTACATTTGTTATTATAGGCATGCTACATTCGGAAGGCCCTGCTTTTCAGCAGCAGCATGTGGGAGACGGCTGTGGATGATAAAGATGCCACGGACTTGGTTTTCAAGGAGTGGTTTAAATTGATCGATGATAGCAAGAAATCTGCAAAAAGGGATTTGTCCACTTTGAATGATCAAATGGGATCTCTGGGTTGGGCTCTAAAACACATATTACTCAGCACAGAAGAGCAGGCTAGATACAGTTTTGTAGATGATTGAACGTGGAATATTGGGTGTACTCCTGTAATATTGTGGGTGGCTCTCTGATACATCATGAAAGAGTTTTGGGGATAAAATTGTTTGAAAATGGGGACAAGTTGTTTCTTTTGTCTCTCTGAGTTGCCTCTCAGGAGTATCGAATATCTATGTATACAAACATGCACGCACACAAACAGGTGGGTGATTCTGTACAGTAGGGTAGGGTGCATGGGGCTTTTGGTAGCCTTCAACATTCTTTGGTGGATTGAATTTGCAATATAAATTTAATATACCAAATTCTGATTCTATCTGATTATCCAGCAACTTATTAATTGTCAATCTTATAAGCCTGTCACTGTCGGGAAGATTAACTGGACATGTATGATTTTTTACACCTCCGGTACGTGCAGTATGACGTCTGAGGGCTCATGTGACAAGGCCGCTACAAATCCACCTGCCTCCGCCAGTTAAATGGAGAAACAGACAACAGGAGAGAATGAATTTATAATTTTCATAGAAGCATGAAAATAATTATTTTCGGTTTCTTCTGCTCTCTCATTTCCTTATATTTAACTATTTATCTATACTCTCACTGAATAAGTATAAGCAAATGCTAACCGTCACATGCCTGATTTCATTCTTAGCAAAAGACTGGTTTCACAAAATAGACAACGAAAATTAGTGCGTGTAGAAAGTCGGCATCCGAAAGATCTTATATATCATCTTATATTACAAATGAATATTCGATTCTGTTCGGTGTGGAAATAACTACACGCAAGGTAGAAAACCAACATCAAGCGATTCCTTCAGTGACTAGGAAAACAAGTGTTTCATCCTAATTCCTGTGCTGATAATCTCGGAAATAATTTTTTTGCTGCAGAAAATCGAGATAAACCTAAAGGCTGGCTTAACAATCTTACAGCTGCAATAGCTCACGCAAGTAAAACTTCTCGTTAATTTCTGTGCCCTTATATGTACAGTGGCAATGAGAACTGCTGTTTAGAGCCAAGATCCATGTACAAGTGTTTCTTGCTTTACTGATCAGGGGGAATAGGAGCTTGCTTCAGTGCTATACATTGAATACTCACTGAGACTGAAGTTGGGCTTTTCTTCATCCCACTTCAAAATCTCCTTTGCATATTTAAGAGCTGCATCAACACTATCAGGTTCAAGTCCCTTGACCACAGAAGCATACAACTTCCTTCCAGTGAGTGAAGAGTAGAGCCTCTTGAACTTGACTGCCATGTAGTGTGCACCCAGCTGACCAAGTGAGGGGCTAGTATTAATGCTGTTGCTGTTGCTGTTGGACCGATGGCGACTGATCACAGGATGAAAATCATCAAACCAGTCGCACAGAGTCAATGGTACTCGCTCAATCTTCTCCTCAAACAGATCAAATTTGTTTAGTATCAAAAGGAAATCCATCTGCTCAAATGTTGGATGTGTAACAATGCTCTCAAAGAATTTCCTGCTCAGCATCATATTGTTAGTAGACATGCCATTCCCATCAACTGTAAACTGATCATAGTCAGTCATGGAAACACAAAAAATGACCATCCCAACATCTTCGAACATCTCTAGCCACTTGCAGTTCTCTCCAAGCCCCCGTGCATGTACACTAATTAGTTGATACCTGGTCACCAAAGAGAAGGGGAAAAACTGTCAAAAAAAGATACCACTTCAAATGACTACATATTTAATAATGTTCCTGAGTGATGAGATAGAAGAATTAGACGAGTCATGCCAGATATTGAGCAAATAGCACAAAGGCAGCAGTGATTGCTTACAAGCTGTTCATAACAAAGGCCAGAGCTTAAAACATCTGAAATTTAAGGCACATCTATAATAAACCATGGCTCCTACCTAAGTAAAGCGTCATGCAGGTCTTCAGTGTCATATTTATCGTCAGATGCTGACTGGGGATACGAGAAGTCCAAACAAGCAAGCCCATTTGATGAGGTAACACCCTCAGCATATAGGATATCCAAATCTGAGGGCTCATAGTCTGTTCTCAATATATCAACAGCCTGTGGAGAATAATTTTAGTAACAATAACAAAGAAACAGCAGTTACAGTTATCATCTAATATGTTTGGCAAGTGCACAATAAGATGAAACAAAATGGTCTATAAACCCCTAATCAACCCAGTGGTATGCTTAAACATTACTATTGCTCAGCCTATGCAAGCTGAGGTACAAAAAGGCATTCCATTGCAACCATAAATCAGGTATTGTTATTGGAGAGAAGCATCTATATAACCACATATAATTTAAGAAATTTTGACCAATAAAATGAACCTGACAAAAGATCTTACCCGCTCCAGGAAATAGCTTGACACACTAGGTAGCATTTCCAGTTCATTTCTCCGCTTGTAAGTGGCCTGAATGGCTGCATCCTTCCACAACTCTTCAACTAATGGTGCATATTCACGAGTAGCTGCAGGAAAAATGGCTTCCAAATTACCTGAAACCATGGTCTTCATAAGCCAGTCCGAGAATGCTTTCAGCCTTCGACCAATTGAATAGATAGTTTGGTTTTTGGTGTTACTGGTACTCCCTGTTAGCACAAAACATCTTCTTTCAGGCACTTACAGAATATAAGCCCGCAAAGAATTTTAAAGTAAATGTAAATCAATCAGCTGTCACACACCTACTTCTACATTGTAAGTGAGTGGATTCAACACGTTCTGAAACAGCATGTTATTCATCAATGCTACAAAGCACTTATCTAATCACATCTTGAAGATGGAACATTCTTTGGCCCATCCCAGTTCCAACCTAAAATCTGTTTCCTTATCTCCGATACACTACTTGGATGCAAGAGTAGGTTAGAATCTGGTGTATTCCCATACAGCAAAAGAGAGTGTTGAGAATTACAAATGTGAAGCCACAACCCTTGTTCTTCCCAAAGCTAAGTTCATAGCAAAAATCTCAGAAAGAACTTGGGGTAAGGATTTCTATACACTTTTAGTTCTAATCATTTTCATCTATACACGTTATATGTATCCATGGGCATTTCTTTTTTGTTCCTCTTGATGCATGTCCACCACATGAGTTAGTAATAAACATGAGGGTCATTCTTCAAAAACAATACCAACAGCAAGGAAAAAAAGAGAGTTGAGAAGATATAGAGAATAGAGAGACTCAACATACCACTAGCTTCTGTTTCATCAGTAGATCGCTCTTTCTTCATTGCAGCTAAACTTTCCTCTTCGAAACGGTCACGGCCCTCAAGAAGTATACCAAGATAACCATACACGTTACTCTGGATTGTCAATTTAATGTTTTCACGCTCATCTTCAGTAAAAGGGACAGGTTTGTAAAGAATCTTTGCCTGAAAAAAGCAATGAAATAAAAATTAAGCACGCTAATTTTGGACAGCATTGTCTAGCATTGCTTTTATAGCCATGCTTTGCAGGATAAGGCATGGCCCTGATAATTTCAGGTGTCACATTAGAGAAACTGAGTACAAGCATACAGGTACACAGATCAATGCAGACCAAAAGTAAAAAGCTTGCAGAACAAGATTTACATAGAAGCACTCCCTCCAAGTGTAGTCAGATGTTTTAACCAGTCCAATACACGCAATGACAAACATTGTAATGGCACAAAACCCACAAGACCACCTAAATGATTGGGCCTTTTCGTTGTTCTAGTAGTGTTACACCTATTTTTAACTCATTTTTAATCCAAATAAATTGCTTTTGTTGATGGTTTGACTATGTTTCAAAGTTTAACTTCGGCTTACCATTTAAACTGCTTTAAGCATGGTGTCTAGGGTTAGATTGGAAAACTTATGCTTTCTCAAAATAAACATATTTTACACTCAATTTTCCCACTTTATCCTTTATTAAATAGCATTATCTCATTATGGGATATGCTTTCCACTACTTTTCAATGATAACGGCATAAAGAAATATCATTGGGACCCACTTTTACTAAAAGTTAAAATTTTGAGCAAATCAACTATGGAGATTTAATTTGGAACAGAGGGAATGTTTGATTTCACAGTTGCTAGAGAATAGCAAATAGCTTGAACACTGTTGATGGTTCCTACTTTACCATCCAAGGTTCTCCAACTAAATTTAATAATCAAATAGATGCATTAGCATAATAAAATCTATGTACGTTTTGAAACATCACTTGGATGTTCTTAGATAGAAAAGGAGACCATAACCATACAACACAAAGTAATGACAGGCAAACCTCGTTAACATCCGTGGTTGGAAAACAAGACAATGACCATATGACACTAAGCAAAGACTGGTAATCCTTAAACATAAACAAATTTAGAGGTGAGATTCCCCAATTGAGAAACTACCTGCTTAAAGATAGTACTTGTTCCAGATCCACTGTATCCAACTAAAAGCAGCTTCAGAAGTGTTCTCTGCTCAAGGTAGTCTGGGACGCTTCTGTTAATCAGACTATTAACTTGTTCTCCACAAGAATTTGAAGGTTTAGAAGGAACAGGCAGTGATAAGAACGCACAAACAAGCTTCATTCCCGCCTGTCAAGTAACACAGAAACAAATAAATTCCCATGTGCATATATAAATGCAGAATCAGAAAATTCAGGCAGGGATGAGGTTTCCATGTAGAGCATACCTTGCCCCAAATGTAACCTTTAGTGTTCTTCTGTCCTTCTTCCTGGTATGATCCATCCTCGTTCACCCAAAAATGTGGGTTGCCAGCACATTGAACACCTGCCAACTGCAATTTCAACAAAATGGTCTTAGTACTATACCCTTTACATTAAATCATTCAAAACAAACAAAGAAAAGAGCATGTGTAAGGACCCAACCTGCAACATCCTAAGCTCTACTTTTGTGATCTCCCGGCCATTAATGAAAACCTGCGTGTTTCCACTGCTTGCATTTGCCTTAATTGGACCCCCAACATTCAAATGAGGACTTATAACCTGGGAAGGCTTTTGCCCTTCCTGTTAAATTAAAATTTTGAAATAACCATCAAACTCCAAAAGAAAGAAACAAGCCATATCATATTATTACAAGAACATAATCACTGAAAGTATTACACTATATTCACCTTTCCCCAAAGACCAGACACTTTATCATACCAATAGTTTCCAGGTTTCATCTTCTTAGGCGGGTTCAAACAGGTCTGCAAAATAACCAACTCCTCATGACAAAGAGGTTCTCCATTCACATAGACATACTCTGGAGGCAACTGGTTAGCTTCGCACAACTTCTCCGCCCTCATTACCTGTCTAACCTCCAAATCATTCAACAACCTCTTAAGCATCCTCGAACACTTCCCTAAACTCCCACGCTTCGGTTCATCAATCGGAAACCCAATACAGGTAACACACTTCCTCCCTTCTGGCATCGATCCCATCGCTCTAAGCACACAATTACTACAGTATTTCGCATCACAAACAAGACAAACTTCCTTCTCCGTGAACCTATTCCCCTTAAAACACCTATAACAACTCCCCTTCTTCCCTTTACTTCTTGCCTCTCGTTTAACCCGAATAACCCTATCCTCTTCCTCCAAAAAATCTTCATTCCTTTCAAACCCATCATCAATATCACTAGTATCATCACCACCAACGCCATCATCCGATTCAATATCGCGAAAAGTAACAACTGGGGCTTTTCTACCCTCACCATTCACCTCATTATTAGAAACCTTCACGCTAGAAACACGCGAAGATGGGTACTCATCATCAACATCAACACTGCTTAATACAGACTCATTTGACTCCCAATCTCGATTCGATGACAATTCATTAGAAACCCTCAATTTTAACAAACTTTCATCACGAGATTTATCATCAAAACTATCAGAAAACTCTATGGTACTTGAACTCCTAGCACCATCATTTAACAAACCTGAACTACTTAACTCACCAGAAAACACACTCTCTTGCAAATTACAATCAGCAGCTCTCTCTATAACTGAAGTTGGTGAAACAGTTATAACTCCCTCTTCAGATCCACAATCCTTACCTGGGATCTTACCTGTAATAACAGAATTTGGGTTTTTACTGGTATCAGATGAGGGTAGCAGGGGCTTTACTACAGGTAAGGTGATCTTCCGTGGGAAATTAATGTGAGAAACTACCGCGGCGACAGGGATTTTGTTGACGTTGATGGGGACGGCGCGTGGGATGTCGTAACCCACCGGCGGACCGGTGTATTCAAGAGCGAATGAGTATTGAGCTCCATCTTCAGTGACTGGTGGCATTTTCGTAAATTTATAGATCAAAATGAAACCCTGACCTTAACTTCAAAAACAAGAAGAGGAAGCATGTTTTTTGTTTTGGTTTACGTTTGGGTTGTTGGGTTTTGAGGAATAAAGTGAGTGGTAAGGAAAAGTGTGGGCTACTGAGTTGATTTGGAAGGAAAAGATGAAAAAAAGACGAGGGAAAAGGGAAAGTGGGAGAATAATGAGTTTGCTTGTGAGAAGAGGGAAATTGAAGAGATGATGGAAAGGGAAATTTGGGTTTCAAGATTGGAGGCTAGGAGAAGAGGACAGGTTCTTGGGATAAGTGGGAAAGGGAAGAGGGTGTTTGGGTAGAAGGAAAGATGCGCTGGACAAGTAGAGGAAGAAAACCAGGCAAAGACAGGGCAATGAGAACTCAAAGAAATGAAGAGAAGAAGATGCTTTGGTTTAATGACACTGTAAGCTCATTCATTATTATTATCACTTCCATGTGCATGTATGAAGGAAAGGCTATAACAAGGTGTGGAGGTGTTATTATTAGCATTAGCAGGGGCAAGGCGGGCATCTGGTTTCTTGTGTTATTGGAAGAAAGGTGAGGGTGGTGGTGGTGGGGGACACAAACTTTTGTCTTTTACATCGTGGTGGTGGAATCGGGGGATAAATGTAGGGCTTGGTAGGGCCACGGATGGGACCACCACCACCAACAGAAGAGAGAATTGTGCTGTGGTGGGTATGTGATTGCTACTGGTACTGTTTTTTTCAGTTTCCTGCTTGGGAATGTGTTTTTTTTTTTGCACTTTTTGTATAGGGTAGGTAGGTTGGCGATGGCTATGTAATGGAGACCGGGTTGAATCGCACGGGGTTTCCGCACCCGTTTTCTCCAACTCTTTCTCTGAGCCGCCTCCTTTGGGATCTTTCTGACCAGAATATTTATGCCTAGATATTTTATTTTAATCATTATTTATTCTTATGTTCTTCATTAAATACACATGAAGTTTTAATTAAAATCAAATTTAAAAAACAAATATCCAAAGTGACCCTGAGTTTGAGCTGATTCCTTGATCTCTTTTTTTTTTCTTTTTTTCTTATATCCTTCTTCAATTAATATTTAATTTTTTACCTCTTTAATCATATTTTAAAGTACAATAGTGATTATTTTTTAAAATATATTTATGCTAGAAAATAAATTAAATTAATATTTTTAAAAAAATTATTTTTTATATAAACATACCAAAATAATATAAAAATTATAAAAAAAAACTAAAATTTACCTAACACTTATTTAGAATATAACACCAAATAAGAGCTAATATACTAACCCCACCATAATGACGAGGCCACATTTTAAGAAGGGGGAGGAATTGCCTCTCTTAATTTTTTTTCATTTAACAAAAAAGTTATCATGAAGATTTATACCCCTCTTGTTAAAAATCATTCAACCCCTTTCTAACTATTCTCTAATAATACTTATATTCTCTAATAATATTTATAATAATAATAATAGTAATAAAAATAACATAATAATAATAATAATAAT